>WSYH01001472.1:0-64434 GCA_036426205.1 Ascaphus truei | reverse complement strand
GGTTACAGAGGCCCCGCGCTGAGAACGTGAGGCCTCTATAAATTTACTTGCCGGCTTCAGTCCACACGTCTCCATGGAAACGTGGCGTCAAATGCCGCTGTTACCATGGAGACATGACGCCGTGGGTGATGTGATGTCACATGACCCCACAGCATCATTTAACGCTTCATTGGAGGTAAGGGGGGGCGCGACCGAGGAGGAGAGCGGGGGAGGCACAACGCAGGACGGTTGCGCACCCCTCGGTTACGGATTACTTTGAAAAATGTAGACATTTTAAGAACTTTAAGAAGATTCCATCTACAGGGGGGTGGGGATTATAAAGAGTTATTTCTCTTGTTTCACCCCAATAACTCCTATTTATGTTCCCTCCCTGCCACAAGAACAAATCGTGGTGTTTAGCATGCAGTGAGGAAGTATCCGACACGTCTGCGGCTGCAGGATGTCTCCCAATGCCAGTGTGGCTGTAATATCTGCTGCTTGGGCGTCCTGTCGTAACACCTCTATGTAAATCGTGACGAGAACGTGGTATAGCGGCCGTGGCAGGCGTGTCCGCCCCTCGGAACGTGGCGCTCACTTTGTTGAAGATTGTCCCTGTCTTGCTGCTGTTATACCCGTTTCTCTTCATGCTAAACGCGCAGGGAGATCCGCAGAACGCGGGCGGCGCCTGCAAATCTTTCCAAGGGCCGTCTTTAGAAATGATGAAACCAGGGGCGGCCAACTCCAGTCCTCAAGGACCAACCAACAGGTCAGGTTTTCAGGATATCCCTGCTTCAGCGCAGGTGGCTCAGCCTTTGACTGAGCCTCTTGTGCTGAAGCTGTGATATCCTGAAAACCTGACCTGTTGGGGCTTGAGGACTGGCGTTGAGCCCTGCTGTAATGTCCATGTTTATGTGAGTGTGAATGAAGCCGGTACTCGGTAGTGTGGCACACCGCGGTTCCTCACCCTCCCTCTCCTCTGCCCACAGGTAGGATGATGATGGCACAGCTGGGCGTGGTGGTGGGGGTGGCGACAGTCGTTCTTGCCCTTCTACTTCATTCCTCAATACACAAGGTGGAAGAAGGGCACCTGGCTGTGTATTACAGGTACTGTGTATTACAGGTACTGTGTATTACAGGTACTGTGCTCAGGGCCCGGCTCCACCTGTCCCGCCCTCGCTTTGCCAGGTGACCGTGACCATGCAGGACTCCCCCACACTGCAGGCCGCAGCACGCGCTGCGTACGCTTCATGTCCTGGTCCCGTACCCTTAATGTGGAAAGAATGATGCAGCAATCCCAGTGGCGGTGATCAGGGCCTAATTGGTGGGATTGTACTTTAAAAATTTTTTTAATGGTAAATACTTTCAAGAAAACTAATACTCGCGTAAGGCAGAAGGACGCCGCGTCAGGCAGAAGGACGCCGCGTCAGGCAGAAGGACGCCGCGCAAGGCAGAAGGACGCCGCGTCAGGCAGAAGGACGCCGCGTCAGGCAGAGAGATCTACCCCCTCCCCCTACTCGCCGCTCTACCCCTCTTACCCTCAGCGTGATACCCCCGCCTCCCTCTGCGTGATACCCCCGCCTCCCTCTGCGTGATACCCCCGCCTCCCTCTGCGTGATACCCCCGCCTCCCTCTGTGTCGTACAAACACCGCTCCCTCCTTTCTCTATTATATATGTCCCCTCTTTGTTTGGTTGCTATGAGAACATTAAAAGCGTAAAGACAAACTTTCAGCACATACAAATCCCAGAGGAAAACACGCCCCGTACATCGCAGACCGCGCGTTCTCCGCGGCCGCCCAGCTGCGCTTAAATGACGGTACTGTGTGTTTATGTAACTAATCGGATGAATTTAAGGGAGAGGGGAGATCACGGGTGGTAGTTATGAGAATATTGGGGTTCACACCCATGTTCCGGCACATTTCGGGGTAACCTCTGGATGATGTGACAGATGAGATAGGGCACATAGGCTTTTAGGGGAATGGGGGTGAGGGTTGTGTTACACTGGGGGTCACAATAGCCAGGCTCCAGCAAAGATGGCGTTCGATAAGCAGGAGCTGTATTTAAGAGTTTCGCCGGTTCAGATATACTAAAAAAATAAAATGCGGTCTTAAAAGCGCGGCCCTCCGAGACCCGAATGTACAAACAGCAGAGACCTGTATGGGGGTCAGAGTGAGATTGGCGCTTTCTGCGTGTTTTAAACATATATATTTTTTTAACTGCTTGTAAACACGTCTTGCTGAGACGTGAGGGCGGGATTCCCTCTGCCTGCGCCCTTTGTGTGATGTCACGGTGATGTCATGTACAGTCCCACCTCCCCTATCGTTATTGCCTCTCTCACAAGGACAGGGGGGGATAAGGGTGTAAGAAAACTCTTGATTAATAAACATTTCCCTAATCGGAGGCCCCCCCAAAATGAGAAACGAGTACAGGTGCTCCTCTGGTTCCGACGGTCCGCTTTCCGTCGCCACATAATGCAGTTCGCTGGACCCATTTTCCGGTGTCGGAACCGCGGATTAACATTGGATCCGCAATCCGGTGGTCTATCTGACGGCGTTTTGCTGACACGTTCCGGCGGATAAGCGAGGGCCGAATCTTTGCTCGTACCATGGTTTCATTCGTTAAGGAAGCCAATGAAATAGCTGAATATTCTTTACACACCGTTTTGCCGGGCCGCGTGGCATGTCACATCTCCACCTCCTGAGGGCGCTCTCTGCACACCTGAATTCCATGCTATGAAAGTGTCACCCCACAGATGGGGCGAGGGGGAGTCCTGTCTGTTTGCTTTCATCCTAATTAACATTTCGGCTAAAAATAGGCAATATTTACATAGCGCCCAGAAGGTGTGTCCCGGAGAAGGGTTGTGTTGGTCTAAGATAGGGGGTCTTGAGGACTGCAGTTGAGCACCCCTAACAGGTCAGGTTTTCAGGATATCCCCGCTTCAGCACAGGTGGTGCAGTAAAAGACTGAGCTTCTGATTGAGCCACCTGTGCTGAAGCAGGGATATCCTGAACCCCTGACGTGTTCGGGGGGGCGGGGGGGGGGTCTTGATCACTGTGGTTGAGCCCCTGGTCTGAGATACGATTCCTCTCTTGGGAAAACACTGCAGGAGATGTGCTTATAATGGGGGTTGTTCTTACACCAGGGTTCCTCCCCCAGCAAAGAAGTTATATTTACCTATTAATAATAATGGTGGTGGGGGGGGGGGGGAGTTGGAGCAGTAATTGGGGGTTCTTAAAATGGGGATTTTCTTTAGAATCTAAAACCCTTTCACTCTCTTTTCTAAGATCTTTTAGTAACGATTCTTCGCTTTTCAATTACAGCTTTCCAAAATCCAACGACTCGGGATAGAACAAAATGGCCACCAGCAAACTTTACTACTTTCAGTCAGAACCCTGAGCTAATTGTACTATTCTCAGTAGACCAACGTATTCTGGGGATGACATGGGAAACGATATTACTGCCGCCCTGCTTTGAATCTTTTTGGATTAATATCTTTTTTATATATCAGAACAAATCTGAGAAATATCTTCCCTATTACAGCGTTTGTTTGAGTCATTGTCACCCCCAAGGACAGACACCGTGTGCTCTCCAACTTCTAGACATTGATCTTTAGGTCATCCTGGTTTTATTGTAACCGTTACATATCTCGCATTTATTGAGCGCCTCTCCAGATCATACCCGCCCCAATCGGGATGATCGTATTGTTACCGATTAGGAGACTGTGATGAATTTGGGTTGACCGCAGACGAGCGACTTACAGATTGTTCTGCCGTCTGTTCCTGAGCAGCGTCGCTCTCGTTAAAATGTCAGCAGAACTTCAGCACGCGGGGAGCATTTGGGAGGTGGGCAGAGTGCTGGCCCAGGGTGAGTCAGAACCAGGGAGAGAGCCAGACAGACACCGGAGCTTGTATAGAGACACAGGACTCGGGGAATTGGTGCAGAGCTCCTTACAGCTGCTGGAAATCTAATATACCACATTCCTCTTTCATTAGTCGTCTTCAAACCTAAACACAGGAGCCCAGACAAACCCTATTCCGTGGCCAACTCCAGTCGTCAACGGCACCAACAGGACGGGTTTTAACACACCAATACCACTTCCCCCTTTTACTTCTTTTTTTATATGTAAAGCGTGTGGCGATGTATAATTCTACATTCTTACCTCCGCTGGCAATCGTTTGGTGCTACTGTTATAAATCTGTCAAAATCCTGATTGTGTGACTAACGAAATGGCCGCCTTCTAACTTTGTGCTACAGTCTGTGATATGTAACATTCTATTACGAAGTGTAACACATTGTTACAGCTTCCGGAGTAACAGACAGTCTGCAAAGATCTGTTTGGGAAGGTGTGTGTAAAAGGTGTGTGTAAAAGGTTGCGGTAACAACAAAAGGATGATCAGTACATTCAAAAAAATCATTGAAAATGACATTAGGAGTTTTAAAAAAAATGCATATCATCTAATACTACATAATTGATTTATTAAAAATATATATATATATTTCTCACGTTTTGTTGCTTTACGGATATCCCTGCTTCAGCACAAGTGATTGAGCCACCTGTGCTGAAGCGGGTATATCCTTAACCTGACCTGTTGGTGGTACTTGAGGACTGGAGTTGGCCACGCCTGCATTAGAGCAACCGGAGGCCATCTTTTTCTCTGGCACGCACTAATACAAGGGGGAAAAAAAAATCTCCAAACCGCATCACCGTGAGATAGAAAGCACAGAATCACTGGATACACATATGTACGGCTCGTAGAACACACGCAGAACTATATATATATATATATATATATATATATAAAGCAGAAAATATCCTTTATTATATAATATTATATATATATATATATATATATATATATATATATATATATATCTAGTATATTGTGTGTGTGTGTGTCTAAGGGGCAAGTGTGGGACTAAAAGGGGCAATCTGTGATTGTAAGCTCTGTGGGCAAGGACTTGTAGCTTCTAAATTGTACACACAGTTCTGTGTACGTCGCAGAGCTGAACATTTATTCTTTAGTGTGAGGTGGGAAAGGCCGGCGTGTGTCAGTTTCACGCTGTACGAGTGATAGCCTCGTAACGTTGGGGATGTGCGCAGAATGTGGCATGAGTGTGACTCGCTGTCACTTCACTGCGCAGAACGTGGCATGAGTGTGTGACTCAGTCACTGCACAAAACGTGGCATGAGTGTGACTCACTGTCACTTCACTGCACAGAACGTGGCATGAGTGTGACTCACTGTCACTGCACAGAACGTGGCATGAGTGTGACTCGCTGTCACTTCACTGCACAGAACGTGGCATGAGTGTGACTCACTGTCACTGCACAGAACGTGGCATGAGTGTGACTCGCTGTCACTTCACTGCGCAGAACGTGGCATGAGTGTGTGACTCACTGTCACTGCACAGAACGTGGCATGAGTGTGACTCGCTGTCACTTCAATCGCGCAGAAACGTGGCATGAGTGTGTGACTCACTGTCACTGCACAGAACGTGGCATGAGTGTGACTCGCTGTCACTTCACTGCACAGAACTTGGCATGAGTGTGTGACTCAATCACTGCACAAAACGTGGCATGAGTGTGACTCGCTGTCACTTCACTGCGCAGAACGTGGCATGAGTGTGTGACTCACTGTCACTGCACAGAACGTGGCATGAGTGTGACTCGCTGTCACTGCACAGAACGTGGCATGAGTGTGACTCACTGTCACTGCACAGAACGTGGCATGAGTGTGGACTCGCTGTCACTGCACAGAAAGGGAAAGGGTTTAGGAATAAGAACTGGGAATATACTGCCCAAGCAGTTAATCTGCAGGTCGAGTGTTTCAAAGGGTTCTGTGCCCCGCACCTATCCCGACAAACTGACGACCCTTAGGCTGCGATTATAGTGGCGGGTGTGTGTGCCGTTGTCATCATGCATGCCTGCCGCTCGCGCGCAACCGCACTGAGGTACTAGGCGACAGGGAGGCGTGGGGGAAGCGTGGCGTGATGTCACGTAAGTGGTTCGCCCTCATTGGGTGAACCGTGTACATGATCCGGCCCGTCGCACGGCAAAATTAAAAAATTGCGCAAAAAATCTCGCGCTCTATGGCCTACCTCATAAGAGTACAGCCTTTTGTTCTCGGAGTGCGCCATCACGCAAAATGTGGAATCGCCTTATTTTGTATATTATTTTATGTATATAATACACTAGATAATGTATTTTTTTATTACCACTCAGTTACACACAATCCCTGCTCTACAGAGCTTACACTCTAATGTCCCTTGGGGTCGCAAGGAGCTGACACAGAAATACAAACAGGTCTCCCTCCCCCCCCCCCCGCTTCAAAAGCAATAAACATGAGCACGGGCGCACAAAAAGGACGCACAAAAACGTACGCGGATAACTACGTACAAAAGGATTTAGAAATACACTAAACATGAGAAATGGTTTTTCCAGCCGAGAATGATAAATTGCGCAAATATATCAGTCACTGTTTGTGTCGCAAAAAGGGCTGGATAGATTTTTTGATTGGATAAAAATATTGGACCTTTTGAAAGGTTTGTGGTTCTGTATTTATGTTTTTTGGAATATACCATATATGGAAAACAGCGAGGACACAGGAAAAAGGAATCTGTCCCGCAGAGCTTACATCAAAGTGTTGCATTCGGAAACATTACAGAACTAATCACTCCGCAGCGAGCGATGACAATATGTGACGGGTATTTACATATTATACGAAGTATCAAAGTTATAGTTCTGAAACGGTCATCCTGCCGACTGCCCCACAGTGAACCAGAACTTGGACTTTGTGTGAGAACAATATACCCTTTTATTCCGCTTGTTATGCCAGCGATGCTAATGATTTCTTTAGTCTGAATACTTGGGATGGTGGGCAAATTCCTTGTCCCACCAAGGACCCGTGTTAATCGCTTTATATTAGGTTCCTTCCTATTGCGCAATCAGCTGTAACAAGGAGATTTACAGGGACACGTGAAAATAAGCGTGTCGGGTTTGGGGCCAAGAGGGTGAGAAAGGGGTGAGTTTTGTACAGCTTAGTCAGTGAAAAATGTCCATTGTTCTGCAGCTGTAAGAAACAATAATGAAATCCCAAGAAGGCAGTGTGGGGAGGGGGGGGGGGGTGGACTTTATAGTGAGGTGTTAATACCTCTGCAGATCTTGCTGAGACCTCTCCCCGAATCCGCTCTATTCCTTCTCCTGGGGCCATATTCACAGCTAGCGAGGGGTGGAGCCTTCTTAATTACGTGCAATTACAGAAAGGGGAGTGTTTTACAGATCCACCCCATCAACCCAAGCAATTAACGTCAGGGGGCTAGTTCTGGTCGCAAAGACAGCGGTTTACCTGGGTTTTTATTACTCAGTAACCGTTATAGCTCAGTTTTGCTTCAGCTCGGAAATCCAACGTCTTCAAAGAGAAGAGAGAACATAACCGCGGCAAAACAAAATATGTATGGGAGAAAATGTCTATTATAAAAAGTAGCAGCTCTGGGCTAAGTTCCGCAATCTCCAACCTCAACATCTCCTAACCTCAACATCTCTAACATCTCTGCATCTCCTAACCTCAACATCTCAAACTCAGCATCTCCTAACCTCAACATCTCCTAACCTCACATTCCTAACCTCACATCTCCTAACCTCAAATCTCCTAACCTCAACATCTTCATAACCTCACATCTCTAACCTCAAACACATCTCCTACTAACATCTCCAACTCAAATCTAACCTCACATCCCTAAATCACATCTCCTAACCTCAGCATTCTCATAACCTCAACATCTCCTAACCTCACATCTCCTAACTCAACATCTCCTAACCTCAGATCTAACTCCAATCCTAACCTCAACATCTCCTAACCTCAACATCTCCGAACTCAACATCTCCTAACCTCACATCTCCTACCTACATTCTACCTCAAATCCCTAACTCACTCTCAACCCACATCTCCTAACCTCACATTCTCCTAACACTCAGCAATTCTCCTAACCTCACATCTCCTACCTCCAGCATCTCCTAAACCTCAAGCATCTCCTAACCTCACATCTCTAACCTCAACATCTCTAACCTCAAACATCTAACCTCACATCTCCTAACCTAACATCTCCTACCTCACAGCATCCTACCTAACTCCGCATCTCCTAACCTGCTAACTTCATCATCTCCTAACCCTCTCAACTTCCGCATCTCCTAACCACGCTAACTTCCGGTCATAATCTCCTCACTGCTAAACCTCCTACCTGAACTCCTAACCCCTGCTACTTCCGCATATCCTAACCTGACTAACTCCGCATCTCCCTAACCCTGCTTAACTTCCGCATCTCCTAACCCTGCTAACTTCATCTCCTAACCCTGCTAACTTCATCATCTCCTAACCCTGCTAACTTCCCCATCTCCTAACCCTGCTAACTTCCGCATCTCCTAACCCTGCTAACATCCGCATCTCCATATTCCTGCAACATCGCATCTTCCTAACCTGCTAACTTCCCCATCTCCTAACCCTGGCTAAAAACTTGCCATCTTCCTAACCCTGCTAACTTCCCATCCCGACCCTCTTGCTAACTTCCCCATCTCCTAACCCTGCTACCTTCCGCATCTCCTAACTCTGCTAACATCCGCATCTCCCTAACCCTGCTAACTTCCGCATCTCCTAACTCTGCTAAAGCATCCCATCTCCTAACCCTGCTAACTTCCGCATCTCCTAACCCTGCTAACTTCCGCATCTCCTAACCCTGCTAACTTCCGCATCTCCTAACCCTGCTAACTTCCGCATCTCCTACCTGAACATGCATCTCCTAAACCCTGTAACATCCCATCTCCTAACCGGCTAACTTCCGCATCTCCAACCTGCTAACTCCCACTCCTAACCTGCTAACTTCCGCATCTCCTAACCCTGCTAACTTCCGCATCTCCTAAACCCTGCTAACTTCCGCATCCCTACCTGCTTTATGCACTCCTAAACCCCGCTAACTGCTTCCTAACACTGTAACTCCCATCTCTAACCCTGTAACTTCGCATCTCCTAACCCTGCTAACTTTTCCCCAACGCTAACCCTGCTATAAACTGCTCCCCATATCCTAACCCTGCTAGACTTCCGCATCTCCTAAAACCCCATCGCTAACGCTCTCCACATCTCCTAACCCTGCTAACCCTTCCGACCATGCTACCTCGATCTCCTAACCCCGCTCTAACTTCCACATCTCCTAACCCTGCTAACTTCCGCATCTCCTAACCCTGCTACCTTCCGCATCTCCCTAAACACCTGCTAAAACTTCCAATCTCCTAACCCTGCTAACTTCCGCATCTCTAACCCGCTACTTCCGCATCTCTTCATACACCTGCTAACTTCCACATCTCCTAACCCTGCTAACTCCGCATCTCCTAACCCTGCGAAACTTTCCATCTCCTAACCCTGCTATCTTCCGCATTCCAACCCTTATTACCGCCCCAACCCGCCCTTTCCCGCATCTCCTAACCCTGCTAAACTTCCCCATCTCCTCAACCTGTAACTTCCGCATCTTCCTAACCCTGCTTAACTTCTCCGCATCTCCTAAAATAATCCTGCTTAAAAACTTCCCCATCTCCTAACCCTGCTAACTTCCGCATCTCCTAACCCTGCTAACTCTCGCATCTCCTAACCCCGCTAACTTCCACATCTCCTAACCCTGCTAACTTCAGCATCTCCTAACCCTGCTACTTCCCCATCTCCTAACCCTGCTAACTTCCCCAATCTCCTAACCCTGCTAACTTCTGCATCTCCTAACCCTGCTAACTTCCGCATCTCCTACCCTGCTAACTTCCGCATCTCCTAACCCTGCTAACTTCCCACATCCTAAACCCCGCTAACATCCGCATCTCCTAACCCTGCTAACTTCCGCCAATCTTCCTAACCCTGCAACTCGGCATCTCCTAACCCTGCTAACTTACCGCTCTCTAACCCTGCTAACTTCCCAACTCCCTAACCCTGTACTTAGCGCATCTCCTAACCCTTGCTAACATCACACTCCTAACCCTGCTAAACTTCGCATCTCCTAACCCTGCTAACTTGCCGCATTCCTAAACCTGCTAACTTCCGCATCTCCTACCCTATGCAACTTCACAATCTCTAACCCCTGCTAAAACTTCCGCCATCTCCACCATTCCAATTAGCAGAGTGCCTACTGCCCTCCAGTAAGTGAGACTGCCTTCCAGTAAGTGAGACTGCCTTTCAATAACTGAGAGTTCCTTTCAGTAAGTAAGACTGCCTTCCAATGTGTGAGTGTATTCCAATGAGTGAGACTGCCCTCCAGTAAGTGAGACTGCCTTCCAATGTGTGAGTGTATTCCAATGAGTGAGACTGCCCTCCAGTAAGTGAGACTGCCTTCCAATGTGTGAGAGTGTATTCCAATGTGTGAGACTGCCTTCCAATTAGTGAGACTGCCTTTCAGTAAGTGACACTGCCTTCCAATTAGTGAGAGTGCCTTTCAGTAAGTAAGACTGCCTTCCAATGTGTGAGTTTTTTCCAATGAGTGAGACTGCCCTCCAGTAAGTGAGACTGCCTTCCAGTAAGTGAGACTACCTTCCAATGAGTGAGACTTCCTTTCAGTGAGACTGCCTTCCAATGTGTGAGTCAGATGGTGAGAGAGACTGCCTCATGTATTGGTAAGCGCTGTCACACATTGGAGGTGATTAACCGTTCACTTCCGGCTATGATTGTCATTTCCTGCATTGTAACGGTTCCTCACACGGCCCGACGTGTCTTTGTGCTATTTATAGTTTTCTAAACTCCCCACTGGTTCAGTTATCCTTATCTCCAGTGTAATGTTAACAACGAAACTCACAATTACCCAGCCTGTTATCTGCGGGGTCTCACATCTTCCTCATCCGCGGGGTCTCACATCTTCCTCATCCGCGGGGTCTCACATCTTATACATCTGCGGGGTCTCACATCTTATACATCCGCGGGGTCTCACATCTTCCTCATCCGCGGGGTCTCACATCTTCCACTGTCTCCCCCACTGGCTTCTTTCCGAAGACGAGCTTTGCAAGAAGTGAGATAAAAGGCGCCTGTGTATTAAGCATCGCAAGCGGCTTCTTTTGGTGCGGAATTGGAGCACGGAAATCTCATTTTGTGTGTACCCGCCTGACATATCTCAATCCTGTGCCAGCAGCGCCTAAAATGTGTTTTATTTTGTTTGGCGCACAGAGCTGGACGGCGCTTGGCAGACACAATAATAGTGTGTACTAAAAAATAATGTTTTTGTGTGCCAAAAAAAGTAGAAAGTGCGTCAAAATTGGCCGCCAACTTCAACTTGGAGTAAACCCTAAAAAGTTTGTTCTGGATGTTAGCGCAGAAGCAAAGTGCTGTGCGTCAACCCAAACATGTATCAAGCAGCAGGGATGTTTCTTGTATAGTTTAACACAGGTGTGCACAAACTGGGGGGCGCAAGATTTGCCAGGGGGGGGGGGCGCGGCAGTTGCAGAGGACCCGCGCTCTTCCCCAAGGCATTTAAATGAAATGCCGGGGGATGGCGCAAGGCCTCTGCAACTTCCATCATCTTCGGCGACGAGTCATCAAATGACGCCATGGCAACGGGACGTCATGTGACCCCGCAGGCAAGGTAAAGAGGGGGGTGCGAGCAGGGGAGGAGGGTAGGCAGGGGGGCACCGGGGAAAAGGTTTGCGCACCCTTGGGATAGCAACATTTATTATTCTCACAGTATGGCTATTATAAATAATATCTCACTAATCCAGCGTTACCCAACTCCAGTCCTCATGACAAATCTATATTTACTCATACTAGTTAGAAATAAAAAATACCATTTCAATAAAAACATAATTCTGTGTATCAATCGGATATTCAACATGACACGATGCGTTAAAAATGATTGTACCATCTCATCTCAGTACAAACTCCCCAACACTTCTACTTGTGTAACTGATCTACTTTGTGTACTTTAACCTTTACAGGGCAGCTACGCCATAGGCTTGTAATGCTTAGATTGTAAGCTCTTCGGGGCAGGCATAACCCTTTCACATTGTTTCCAGTTCTGTCTGTGGCACTGCCGTTATATTGTGTTGTAAAGTCAATGTGCATTTTATTTTCTATAGCACTGAGGACATGAGGGAATTTTAAGTGCTAAATAAGAATGATCAAATAAGGAGTG
The DNA here is from genome assembly GCA_036426205.1 of Ascaphus truei. Classification (NCBI taxonomy): domain Eukaryota; kingdom Metazoa; phylum Chordata; class Amphibia; order Anura; family Ascaphidae; genus Ascaphus; species Ascaphus truei. The sequence continues at coordinate 52,314 of WSYH01001472.1, read as the reverse complement.
TGTGTATACAGATGGGAATATTAAATAGCATGACTCAATTATCCATCTATGACAATGGAAGGGTCACTGACACGGGCCTCTCTGTGCTATTGAAAAGCAAATTCTACGCTGACGCAAGACACCCCGCGGAGCGCCTCTTTTTTTAAATTCAAAATGATGAGTTAAGCATCCAAATTTATTTTCGATCTATATCCTTTGAAGTTAACATTTTTTGCAACTGATTATGTTACAAAGTCTAAAGAATTGCATCACGATGTACAAAGAATCGCTCGCAGCCGAAGTTTTCTTAGAGATTGGCTCAAGTCCCAAATGTTTCTTGGTCCCCATTTATACACAAGTCTTCTGCCAGAACCAACAATATAATTCCAGTCTTGGGAGGGGATGAAGAGACCCCAGGGAGAGTAAGAAGACATGAGGAATGGACTTTGGGCTAGAACCCGTGTCTGAGAGTTACCGGGTCACTGGGGGCTCCGGCAGACAGCAGAACATGAGGTCATGAACATCGCAGATTCATTCTCCAACATCTGGTGCTGACCGCAGCTTGCATTGGGAGTCTGGACCTGAGTCTCAGCACAGAGACTTCAATGGACCTCAAAGTATGAGGGTCGTTATTAGCAATGAGCGCTGTGAAAAGGCAAAGTGGGAATGCTCGATCTGGTGATTTATTTCACGGTGCTGCATGCTCACACATTACAGGGTAGAGCCGGAAAGCTCCGTTATTCACTTAATGAGACATTAACTGAAGTCAACTGTTCTGACTCAAGCTCGCTGTGGCAAGTGCTAGAGTCAGGCAGTTTAACTCTCTCCCCGAAGATGCACAGCGTCCTTCTTTCTTTTGTATTTTTATTGTAAACACAACAATAACAGAAGGGGGGGGGCGGGGGGGAATGGGCAGGTGACAAAAGTAAGGGAGAGGTAAATTACAATAACGTCACCAAGTGACAGACAAGTTACACTACCCACAATGGCTGCAGGATCTAAAAGTAAGCATGCTGGCCTGGACTAAAAGGAAATAAGGCAAGGATTACGCCAACTAGCAGGGGGAGCCAGGAACAGCTCAACTGACTAAGAAAAAAGGGGCGTTGCCAAGGCAACTGGCTGAGAAGCCAACAGGGTACAGCTGCGGTCCCAGTGCGTTGGCGTGCGCTATGCGAACAAGCACCGCCCCCCAATCAGACGGGGCCCAGTACTTGCCTCGGCGCGCATTTGTCAGCCGCGCTCCACGACGAGTTTTCTCTAATACAAAAAAATTGTATTTGGAACTCGCGACGGAGGCGTGGCCACGCCTCGCCGGCGGTTCAGCCAATGAGGGCGAACCAGCCGCGTGAGGTCATGGCCATGCCCCCGCCACCTCTCGTCGCAATCTCTCCCTCTCTCCCAAGACCGCAGATCGCAGTGAAGCGCTGTGCACGCGTCGCCCTCCCGCCGGGCACGCGCGCTACAGTGTACACTGGGACGCGGCCTAAGTTACATTTGTAGCAACATTACACTGAGGAGTAATGGCTGCCTCAGAACACGGAAAATAAACATATAGGGCCTCATGCAGAAAGCGCCGAAAAGCCGTTTTTCGCCATTTTTACGCCAAAAATGCCTCGGCGATTCAATAAGCTGGCGAAAACAAAAAAAAATTCTGGTTTTTTTTTTGCTGAAATTTTTTTTTTGCTGAAATTTTTTTTTCAGTAGCCGCGTGGCGAAAAGCCCATTTTCGGCACTCATCGCCACTTTTTGAAACCCGCTCAATTCTAGTAGCCACGAGCAGCTTTTTGCAGCTACGGTAATGAAGGGGTTAACCCCTCCCGCTACCCACCCGCAAGTCCTAAACACCCACCGTTGGGGCTAATACCCCCTTCACCCACCCCCGCTACCCACAATAAAAACAATACAAACTACAGCCCCACTACCCACCTCCTAGGCCCTCAATAAACATTACTATATATATATATATATATATATATATAACACCACCAACCCCCTGTGCCCCCAACAAACCCTATACACCCCTAACATACAGTACATATATTAAATTTTTGGGATGCACAGCAATGATACTATAGGCCAGCGGTGGCCCTTGGGTGGTCCCACAGGTGCCCCCGCTTGCCTGCAGTACCAATTCTGTGCCCCCCAAAAATAATTTAAAAACACATAAATACTTATAAATAAATACACCCCCCCCCAACGCCCCCTAACACATACAGTATAGTAATGTGCAAAATTACTATTATCCACAAATGGATAATAGTGCATTTGCCCATTTAAAATACATAAAGCAGAATAAATAAAATAAATACATATTGCACTCACCCTTGCCCGGCTGCCACGATGAAGGCCGTCCTCATCCCGTCCATGTCCCCCTCCGGTGCTGAAAAACATACACAAGAATAAAAAGAGCCAATGTAATGTCCCCTAACCCCTTAATCACCTTAGCGGTTATTAACCGCTATAGTAATTAAGAGGTTAACCCACCCTCCCACCACTCACCGGGAGGCCTAAACACCCTCCCCCAATACCCACCCGTGAGGCCTAACCTCCCTCCCCCACTACCCACCCGGGAGGCCTAACCACCCTCACCCACTACCCACCCGGGAGGCCTAACCACCCTTGGGGACAATTCCCCCACCCCCACTACCCACAAGAAAAACAATACACAGAACACCCCACAATAAACATTACCATATTTAATAAACAAAACATAACCCACCCCTTGTGCCCCCCATAAAACATGATTTATTATTTGACATACAGGGTTAATACCCCAGGCCGACGGGAGTCCCCGGTGGTCCTGACGGATATCCGCAGGCCCCACAGTGCACCAGTACCCCAGGGTCTAGAGGCCACCGGGTGATCCCCGCCATGCACCGTGGGCCTCCAGGTGGTCACCGTGGGCCCCAAATGGGGTCCATGGGTGGGTCTGCGGGTGTCTGGGGGTCCTCGGGTCAGCCCCACAGGTGTCTGAGGCCCTCGGGTGGTTCCCATGGGGATCTGAGGCCCTTGGGTGGTCCCTGCGGGTGTCTGGGGGTCCTCGGGTGGTTCCCACGGGGATCTGAGGCCCTTGGGTGGTCCCTGCGGGTCCGCGGGGCCCCCACAGATGTGGGGCCCCCGGTTCTTCCCCGCAGGTGTCCCCCGTGTGTGGGTCCGCAGTAAGTTGCTCCTGACGGTTCTGTCTGAGCACGCCTCCGTCTAGAAGAAGTAAATCGATGTAGAAGGGGAAAGATGGAGCCCTGCAAATATTGGAAGAGGGCAGGAGGCAGGTATAAAAATAAAACTATTTATTAGGCATATTGTCCAAAAAACATACAAGACAGGGGTCCTCTAATTTCTCTCCGCCAAGGAGCTTTAGCAAAGAGTGACCAGTGCTAAACATGTAGTGTCTTAAAGCTGCAGTTCAGGCTCCCGGTTTTTTATTTATTTTTTAGTTTTTTTTTTAACTTCAATAGTTTCATGTGGGCAATCTCTATTTACCTAAAAAACTGCATAGCTGCCGGTTAATTCGTTCTCTGTCTATTGATCGGCAAAGTTTGGCGACATCTTTAAATATGGGGAATGTAAATCGTTGCTATAGGAACAAGCATGCTTGTTAAAATAGAATACAAGAAAATTGGTCTTTCAAAGTTGTTGTTTTTTTAAACAGAAAATGCTAAAAGTATTTTTTCTTACTACAGAACTGATTTATTAAAAAAAACACACATGCAGGATATTGCCTGAACTGCAGCTTTAAATAGCTGCCTCTCTGTGTTGAAAAACAGCTCCCACCTGTACACACCTTATGAACCAGATCCAATGCACAGTGGGAGATGAGATGTTTAACTGTATCACCACCGGAGAGACAGCAACAATGTCAAAATACAAATACACTTTACAACAAATATCATATTCCAGTATCCCAAGAACAACTAAGAATAATCAAAACTTGAAATCAAGATTGGCACAAATACACGCATATAGTGAAACATTTAATATAAACATATATAAATTAAAAACATATATAATTGATCCTGTGATAAAGAATCAGAGGCAATAAAAACAGAGCGCATAAAGTAAGCTGCAAACACCCCTTAATATAAATGACACTGTCCTGGAGCCACAGGGTATACGCTGCGTATAAATATGGCCAGATAGCTTAACTCGTTCCTGTTACAAGCACAACAAGTTCTTTGTCTTTTCTTCACTTTATTGGGGAAAGCAGAGACACACACAGGCACTTGTAGATGATAGTGTAGTGAGAGAGAGCTTCGCTATAGTGAGGGTGCTTGTAAGTGGGGAAAGGTAAAAAACGGTAATCCTTGCCAAGAGGTGAGCAGCATGAGATGTACTTACTCAGCCAGCTAGGGTAGAAAGGAAGTGTAAGGGTTTCTGGGAAACAGGAATAGTCTCAGGATCAGACTAACTGTGAACAGAGACATGGGGGGGTGGAATAGCCCGCTCTCCTTTTAGGAGAATAGGAGGTTGCTAAGGCAACCAACACTGACTAGGGCTGTATATAGAGCATATGTATCAATAATGTTGCCTTTTACACATGCAGCTAGCTGCTGGGACAGGGAAATTACAGGCAGCTGAACTAGGGAGACAAATCCTATGAGCTACAAAGGGGCACAGGAATTAGACAATCCTGTTCCAGGACAGACACCATATGGAAATTTGATCATATGAAGCATAAGTAAAACTGTGTTGTTTTGGAAAAAAACATATCCTTAAATTACTATTTTTGCTTTTATGTTCTGAATAAATCCTTAAAAGTATATATAATGAAACAAATGTCCAATTGTGTTATGACTAGATAGAACAAATGATTAAATAAATGAAATAATAATTAAAATAAAGTAAATTAACTCTAGTCTGTAATAATAAACATGGATGTTCACCTGAAGGCTAACTTAACTATAAGAAATAATAACAAATTAATATAATATTATTGAAATTAATTATAATTCTATGTCCATTCCTCAAAATGTGATTGAAACAGATTGAAACAGCATATTTAACGGTAGAGAAAACATCATATGATCTAAAAGTTAATTGATGAAATAAACATAACACAGAACCCCAGCAAGCTCTTTTTGGAAACCCCTGAGCCCCCACAAAATATATATATGTATATGTGTCAAAATGGAGTGCTATTGAGCGTGGCATATGTATAGAACAGACGACAGAGAAGCCCAATGCTACATCCAACATGACAGAAATACACAGAAAAATACAACGCTTTGACCAAAGGGTTAAACTAAATGACCCTATTTCAAGAGAATATATAAGTATTTTACTGTGTATTTCTGTCATGTTGGATGTAGCATCGGGCTTCTCTGTCGTCTGTTCTGAAATAAACATATATCAGCTTTGAATATTATCAACTCTAAATGTATCAAAGCTCCTCTGATACATTTACAAAAAATGTTTCAGCTCCCAATCTATGCTGAGGCCCAAAGTGTCTAAACTAAAAATCCAGAACATTTCACGGTTATTGAGCATGTTCAATCTGTCTCCCCGGCGAGTTGGGGCTGAACATGCTCGATACCCGGGAATGAAAAATTAGCAATGCCAAGCAGGGGGCATTTGGAAAAACGTCTGGGGACTGGATGGAAATGATCTCCTTTCTTGATGGAGAGGACATAGTTACATAGTAGTTGAGGTTGAAAAAAGACATACGTCCATCAAGTGCAACCTATGCTACATTTAGAGATACTTTATCCTATATCTATACTTACTTATTGATCCAGTGGAAGGCAAACACAAAACCCCAGAGTCATATCATCCAATGATATCTCATAAGGGGGAAAATAAATTCCTTCCTGACATGCTCCATAATCCTCATTCTGAGGGGTCTAATGGTACGCCCCACATACCCCTTGCCACAACTGCATCTAAGAAGATAAACGGTGTGGGTAGTATTACAATTGATGACGTTTTGTATAATCCGCTTCATTTTTGGTTTAAAACATTGGATTTTTTTCGTTTGATTTGCATATTTGCAGATGACACAATGCCCACATTTGTGAAATCCCTTAGGAATCCCTCTGAGCGTAGAACTGTTTGCTTGGGGGCTGAAAAGACTAGGAGACAGGAAGGTACCCAATGATTTGGCCCTGCTGAATACAAACCTGGGTCCATTATCCAACATAGGACCTAAGTCTCCATCCAGCTTCAACGTATCCCAATGTTTTTGGACTATTGACCGTATACAGCCAGCCTGTCCGCTCTGTTGAGTAATAAACAAAGGTGACAAAATGCCTTCATTCTGCATTAAACATTTCTCTTTAGTTCTGTCGGTAGGCAATAATCCTGCACGGTCAATAGTCTGTATAGTATTATGAGTTTCATTGACATGGGTTTTTTCATAGCCTCTAGCTATGAATCTTGAGGCCAGTTCTTTAGACCTGATCCCAAAGGTTTCCCCGGTGGAGCAAATCCTTTTCAATCTAAGAAATTGTCCCTTTGGGATACCTTTTTTAAGGGATCTGGGATGATTACTATCGACCCTAAGGTATATGTTTCTCACATTAGACTTTCTGTAAATGTCGGTGTGTATGTTACCATTAATGTCAATGTACAGCATTAAATCTAAATAATAAATATGATGTATATTTTGTGCATAAGTGAAAGTGAGATTATAGTCATTAATATTTAATGTGAATGAATGTAAAGTGAGTAGATCACCCTCCCAAATAAATAGAAGTTCATCTATGTATCTTCTATAAAATGTGAGGTGTTATCTGAAGGGATTGTGGTCACTGTAAATAAAAATAGATTCCCACAACCCCATAAATAAATTTGCGTAAGAGGGTGCAAAAGAAGTGCCCATGGTTTGTAGATAAAATTGTGAATCAAAACTAAAGTAATTGTGTGTGAGTAAAAAACTGATGGTCTAAACAAAAAGTGCAAAGTACAGGTGCTAAGTGAGAAAGATGTAAAAATTGCTGTACCACTGCAATACCCTGCTCATGCTTTATTACCGTATATAAGGACGTCACGTTCATAGTGACCCAACGGTAAGTCCCATTGCAATCCTTGGATATCCAGGAGTAAATCATCTGTGTCTTTTAAATGTGATGACAAAGACTGAACCAGGGGTTGCAAGTACCCATCAATCGTGATAACCCATCTCCCAAAGATCGGGACGTCCCGGAGGGCGTGTGAGCGATTTAAGGATCTTTGGGAGATGGTGAAAGATGGGAACAATAGGATGTTGACAATACAGAAAGTCAAATGCTTTGTCGTTTAAGACATACAGAATTTTACCCATGTCAAGAAGTTCTCTCAGTTCCTGTAGAAAGATGTCAGTTGGATCTCTTTTTAACTTACGGTAAGAAAGCGGATCATTCAGTTGTCTGAGCGCCTCTTCTTTATATTGCGCAGAGCACTGTATCACAATCGCACCGCCCTTATCGGCGTTTTTTATGACGATGGATTTATCTTTTTTCAAAGATTGTAATTCCTTACATTCTGCCTCTGTCACATTTTTAAGAGGTGCGCGATTGAATGCAAAGCTCTCTGCCAACATTTTAAGATCCCTTTCGACCAATCTTTGAAAAGTTTTGATATAAGGTCCTTTTGATGCGTTGGGGGAAAAATTGATTTTTTCCTTAATGAAGTATGTTGTTGACTAAAAAAGTTAGATGGAGAATCGTCTATAGTGTCAGAATCTAACCTTTGTTAAAAAAAATTAACCCTCCATGTCAGAGAGGGCGCAGTGTTCTCTGAATGTAAGAGAATCACCATCCTGGTCAGTGTCCAATCGATCATCAACAGAGAGACTCTGTGATGACTGAGTTGGTACAGTGTCCAGTGATGTACCTGTGACATTCTCGTTAGCACACACATTCCCAGCAACGATACCGTTCTGTTGCTAACTAAATGCTTTTATTTACCTCTACCTCTACAATTGAGCTCGGCTAACACGGTACAGATACATCTACAAAATAAAAGCATTTAGTTAGCCACAGAACGGTATCGTCTATTGGTTTTTGATTATTAAGCTCGGCTAACGGTACAGATACCTCTACATCTATATATATATATATATAGCAGTTTGAAAGAACCACAAGCACTCCGTCTGAATCAACAAAATACTGGGTGCAAATCCTATAAAATAATTTAGGCAATACGATACCGCATCAAGATGAAATATCAGAGGCAGCACTCCAAATGGTAATCAAAATATTGTATTGAATCAACAAGACATCATTCCAACGTTTCGGTCCTCAAACCCGCCCTTCACCATTATCACCCAGCACACAGCACTTCCACTGCAGCAAAGGATTCTGGGAAATGACATGCAAATGAGCACGCAGTGCCACTTTTTGCTTCAAAAACCATTTTTAACATGGTTCCCTATAGGCTTAAACTTGCTGCATGGTCACAGCTTTGAGCACAGCCAGGGTTAATGTGTATACCCAGAAAACCACCCACAGACAGCTGTTACGATATATATATATATATATATATATATCTTTATGTCAAAAGGAGTGTTAGCAAATAATTTTTTCAAACAATTTACGAGTAAATCGTTGTATATCAATTATAGTATCAAAGAGATTGAATCGCTCTGCGGGGCAAAGTTGAGACCCTTATTAAGAAGGGATGGTGACAAAACAACGTCTGAGATATTAATGACGTTATCTTCTGGGACCTCTAAGCATATTTCTTTCTCTTTGCTGACCCGCTTTGTTCCCAGCTTTTTCTTAGATCTCGTCCTAAAGGGCTCTTTTGACTCGTTGTTTTTTTTTGTGATTTGGAGACATATCCTGATTGACTCGGGGTGGAGGAATCTCTCGGTTGTCCACCAGTATGATTTCTATCTCTCCAGGTGTCCTCAGTATGGTCAAATGACACTGATGGGTTATGGCTTTCTCCCTCAGATGTATCTGACTCAAAGCTAGAGTTGTCCGTATACCTGTTTTTCAGGATAGATTTTTGTTTTTTTTTAGATGATCCATCTCTTATTCCCTGTGTATGTGATGGTGGTCTAAATCTTCCCCTGTTGACAATGGGGGTGGTCATTTTTTGCCAAATATACACTTGTTGTTTTACATAATCTTGTCAATCACGCTCAAATTTGGTTTGTTTTTTATTCAATACTAGCTGATATACCCGGCGTTGCCCGGGCGTGGAAGGGCAGGAGGGCACTGAGTTGGAAGGCGCGGGGGGGGGGAGGGGCCGGTGGGCGGGGGGCGTGGAGGGCGTGGAAGGGTGGGGGGGGGGAGGGAAACGGGGCGTGGAGGGCAAAGGTCGGGGGGGGCAAAGGGCAGGGAGGGGCAAAGGGCAGGGAGGGGCGGGGGGGCAAAGGCAGGGAGGGGCGGGGGGCAAAGGGCAGGGAGAGGCACGGGGGCATCACAGGCACCCACTGACATGGGGGCATCACAGGCACCCACTGACACGGGGGCATCACAGGCACCCACTGACACAGGAAAGTTCACAGCCACAGGCTGCACCTCGTCCCACAGACAGAGCTGCACCCACTACCAGGCTAAGAACAGACCCACTCACGTCCTGTACAAAGGCCGTTGCACTTACACACCCCCTGCACACAGCCCGCGGGGGGCACTGACCTGCCGGTAGGCGCTGTCCGTAGGGTTGAAGTCGCTGCCCCCGGGCCGCAGGGAGAGCTGCAGGTGTGGGAACCCGTGCAGCCAGTACAGCCACCAGGGAGGCAGGTATTCCACGCGAGACATCCTCCCACCCGCGGCGGGCGGGTCACAGTGCGGAGAGTGCGGGGAGCGTACACAGAGGCATCCCGGGGAGGAGAGCGCGGGGGCGCGCGGCGCATGCACACAATTGAGAGCCGTGGTGAGGTGAGAGTCCCCCGCTGTGTCCCGGGCGCTAGCTCCGCTCCCCCGCTGACTGTAGCGGCGCCGGGAGGGTGGGGGGAGGAAAAAGCGCGGGAAACCGGGAGACCCCGGGAGAGGAGGAGGTGCGCGTGGGTCCCGATGAGCGCCGCGCACTGCGGCTGTGATGACTTGGATTTCAGGCTGATGTTCGGGGAGGAAGCAACGGAGCCTCCGGGACCGGCGGGTAAGAGGTGTGTGTGTGTGCGTAAGAGGTGTGTGTGTGTGTCTGAGTGTGTTGGACCTTTGGCCCGTCATTCCACCTCAGGCCAATGAGAGGTGTGCGGGGGCGAGCGGGCCAAGGGACCAATCAGATTGCCGCTAGGGACAGTGCAGACAGGGACACATACAATGCTTTCAGAAATATATAGTAAGATGGATTTCTCCACAGACTCTATATTCTTTAACAATATTTGGTCATATTTGTAAAAAATTTCCATTGATTGATACACCTTCAAGTTTGTTTGTAGGACTTTAATCTCATTTTCCAACACCCCTTTGTCTTCATTTTTGTTTTGGACGATTATATCAATCAGTTTAAACGAGTTTCTCCATTCACTTTCAAACTCTTTGCTATTAAAACCTAATGTAGGGGACTTTTTGATGCGCGACCCTCTTGGTATTCTTCTGGCTTTTGCATAATTTTCCAGAGTGGTAATGTCCCACCACAATCTCACATCTTGGGCGAGTCATTTCTCTATAATTTGATCAAATATGTGGTGAGATCTGAGGGTTCCTCACAATGAAGTGCACTTCCGTCATCGAAGACATGTGGCTCACGTCGTGTACGTTTGGTGTGGTCACTGCATGTGTGGACATAGGTGTTATTTCTAACATCAGGGACTGATTCATCGTTAGTGTCCCCCATCTTAATGTCCAGAAAAAATACTGGGGAGGGGTGTGTGTGCGTCTTTAAAAATTTTGGATTTTCACCAAATAATGATATGCATAAAAGCTCAACACAGAGCTACAAAAATGTGCCAACCCGCCCTCAAAAACATCTTGTTTGAAGAATCTTAGATTGCTGTCATAAGATTTATTTATTCAAACAAGAAAACTAAACCATTTGATATAAAAAAAAATCTTCATATAGCACATTAGTTTCAGCTACCAACAGTAACAAATAGAAAATAAATATCAGATAAAAAAATGGGACACTGGTCCCCAGCGGGGCTACAAAAACGTTTGTGAATATAGTCAATGCATGAAGCCCATCACATGTACGTAACAATAAAGTACAGTGATGATGAAGAAACCGGGGAACCCTGAGTAATCAGTACAGCATTGTAAAGTACAGCATATGGCAGCCAAGTAGCTGTGGGGTGATGGGGCAGCCTGCTGGATGAGTATGAACTGAATCGTGTAGATAACTGTGGGGGGAGGGGCAATGCTGGTTCAGTAAACCCTATATTTTTGCGGCAGTGTGGAGCGCGCCTGCGCGGCCAAACGCCACACGTGAATTTTGCCTGGGGTCCCGCGCATGGCTTGCTGCGGCACTGCACCAAAGTATCACTCATTACCAGCGTGGGCTTCACTGGGCTAGTGTGCATGTCTGTGCCTTATTTATGGCACATTTACCTAAGATGGCGTTTTTCTCACCAGATATTTTTTAGTTGGTAAAGTGGGGCACATTTTTCACGAGCGGTGAAAGTCCTAAATCCCATTTGATGATCTTCTCTTTGCAAACGTCTCTAGTCACTACGGGGGCACTAAATCTGCCAGCCCCCCTGCCCCCCCGCACACCTTGGGACGGTCCATTTATACACAGACCATGGAGGAGATCACTTTATATTTGTATTCAGTTTAATAACAAGGGTTCTCTAATTACCACAATCCTTAACTAATAAGAGGGGGACTGGGAGTCACAAGGAATTATAGACCCTCCGCCCCTCGTGAGGTTGGATGTAGTTTGAATAAATTATAGTATCAGTTAGGGCTGTTAGACCAACCAATTAGAAGGCCATATTATCTCCATACTGTAGGTGCCTCTAACATTAATGATACCTTAATAACGCCTCAAGCTCTATTAAATTACAGAAGAATACCACTGATTTCTTTATCGTCTTCTTAGAAATCCCTAATAAGTTAGCAGAATCTCTGCATTTAAGGCACAAACTACTGCACAGCTTATTAAACGCCAGGATGGGGACTATCTGGGAGAAACGCTGAATTCCCCAGCAGGGAGTAGGATATTAAAACTAGGAGTGATAGGCATGTGCACAATGCAATTATTAGCTCTATTAGGTATTGATGAGAGTAAGCTTTGTATTGGCAATGGGTTTACATTCTGTGTATTCAGATTGTGAGAACCTGGAAATGACCCGGTGGATTTCTTTCACACTGAATCCTGGTGCTGCTGCTTCACGATGTTCAGCTTGTCGGTAAGAGCAGGAGCTGGTGGTGTTGGCGATGCCTCTCTTGCCTAGCTTTGGTGCAGACGTCTCACAGGATGTTCCTCTGCCCCCTCTGCTTGTTCAGGTGTCTTGTTAAATCCTCGATCCTCAGATCTTTTAACTGCACCAGGTGCTCCAGACGCTGAACTTTCATATGTAAGATCTGCCAAGCAGAGAGAGATATTATTAGTCCTCCTGCAGAGCATCGCCCTGTTTCCCTCTCCACTTCCTAAATACTCTGCAGAGCAACAACCACTTCCCTGCCAGTAAACACTCAGCGGTGCCAGCATCTGAACCCTGGTATCGCCCGCATGCATTGTCTGACTGTCTTGCTGGGGGGTGATGCCAGAGGAGTGCCCACTGCCAAGGGAAATGTGTTTTGCAAAGTACTGCTGCCTCCTAATTACAGGGGCATGGCGGCGTGCTCTGCCGTGTGGTTAGCTGCCCTCCTCTTCTCTCCCCTCGGAGGAGACTCTGCCCGTTGTTTTTTGGCTGGTCACAGAGCTTGCATATTGGACTTTGGCGCTTTCTGCTTGTGTGACATTGATGTGGAATTACATTGTGGCAAAGCAGCATCTGACCGGTCCTGTTTCACTTGTTATCAACAGGATGAAGGGAGAGAGGAGAGATGAGAAACAGCTGTTTTATCTAAGAATCATCTTTTGTGTTGTCTTTCAGTCCAATATTAACCCCCTCTGCCTCCAGGCGTCAGTTGCACACCGCAGATCACTGGGGTTATGGCAGGAGGTAATGTCTCGGAAAATGAACACATGTTGCACTATAAATCTAACTCCAGTATCTCTTTGTCCTTCCAGCTCCCAACACGTATTCTCTATCAATATAATGGCAACCACACTCACTTCTCCTGTGTATTTCGTGTGGATCTCTGTTGATGTTTGGAGGGGTTAGAGGACACAAGGAAAGTGCAACAAGGGATTACTAGAGTCAACACTGTTTTTAGGTATCCTGGGTAGAGACTTCAGAGTTCTGGGTGTGTGCAGGAACATAGAGGGACGGTATTATTTCATTTATAAAATGTTTTACCAGGAAATATACATTGAGTCACCGCTCGTTTTCAAATATGTTCCGGGCACAAAATAAAGGTGACAACATTACAAGTTACAAACATGTTTAAAGTAGGACACAGCCGAGTTCTTGTAGGCATTTAGGCGGTGGATTTGAGGGACTCGGGTAAATTCTTCCAGCAGTGGGGGGATCGGTATGAGAAAGAAGAGAGACTGATTCTTTATTGAACCTTGAACCATATGCTGGTTTCTGGAGGCAGATCTAAGGAGGATATGTTAAAAGGATGGCAGAACATATGATGCTAATAGAGTTAATCCCATCTTGTGTTCCTTCACGCTAATGTATGAAGGTATTTTGTGCCGACTTTGCTCAATGAGTGAAGTGGCAAGTAGTTTTAGAAGCAGTTAGGGAGAACTTATAGGGAGAGCGTATAGGAGCAGTTAGGGAGAACTTATAGGGAGGGCGTATTGGAGCAGTTAGGGAGAACTTATAGGGAGGGCGTATAGGAGCAGTTAGGGAGAACTTATAGGGGGGGCGTATAGGAGCAGTTAGGGAGAACTTATAGGGAGGGCGTATTGGAGCAGTTAGGGAGAACTTATAGGGAGGGTGTATAGGAGCAGTTAGGGAGAACTTATATGGAGGGCGTATAGGTGCAGTTAGGGAGAACTTATAGGGAGGGCGTATAGGTGCAGTTAGGGAGAACTTATAGGGAGGGCGTATAGGTGCAGTTAGGGAGAACTTATATGGAGGGCGTAAAGGAGCAATTAGGGAGGGTGTATAGGAGCAGTTAGGGAGTACTTACAGTATAAGGAGGGCGCATAGGTGCAGTTAGGAAGAACTTATTTGGGAGGGGCGTATAGGTATAGGGGAGGCTACTCATAGCAAGATCATAAGGGTGACTCCACGTTTGCGTCTGTATCTACCTCTTCTTGGCATTCATTAAATCCGCCAGCTCTGAAGTGGCGGTAACCCCTGTGCCACAGCAGGCAGAAATAACTACGAGCTTTGTGCATTTGGGAAGGTGCAAGTTATACAAGAGAAAAATCTGTACTGGCATCAAATAGCAAACCGCATCATATTCTACAGTATATGGTATCCCTTAAAGCAGGGGGGCGCGCAAACTTTTTTCCACTGCGGCCCCTGCCGGTGTCCCCCTCACTCCCGCGCCCCCCCCAACCCAACTTACCGCGCACCGGCGAGTAGACGTCAAGTTGCATAGCAACGTGACGTCACATGACACTCGCAGTGTATTTTGACCCGCGTTGACATGGCGACTCAGGGAGGAAGCGCCGGAGGCCACGGTAAGTTAGGTTTACAGTGACCTGCAGTCCCCCGGATTAATTTAAGTGCCTTCGGAAGCGCCGGCGGCCTCTGAAAAACCCTGCGCCCCCCCCGTCGGCAGTCTCGCGCCCCCCCTGGGGTGCGCCCCCAGTTTGCACCAACGCTGCTTACAGCACAGTGTTGTCTGTCCTACATGTTCATTCTCAGAGGCGGGAGCAGGAAGCAGGAACTGCTGCAGTAAGGACCTGGTGTCCTGCTAATACAGACAGTGTGTCTGTCTAAATGTTCCTCTCAGATGGGGGAGCGGACGCAGGAACTGCTGCGTAAGGACCCGTGTCCTGAAACAGCACAGTGTGTCTGTACTACCATGTTCCTTCTCAGATGGGGAGCAGGACGCAGGAACTGCTCGCAGTAAGGATCCTGTGTCCTGCTAATACAGCACAGTGTGTCTGTCCTACATGTCATTCTCGATGGGGGAAGCAGGACGCAGGAACTGCTGCAGTAAGGATCCTGGTCCTGCAATACAGCACAGTGTGTCTGTCCTACATGCTCCTTCTCAGATGGAGGGAGCAGGACGCAGTAACTGGGCAGTAAGGATCCTGTGTCCTGCAATACAGCACAGCTGTGTCTGTCCTACATGCTCTTGTCAGATGGGAGCAGGACGCAGGAACTGCTGCAGTAAGGATCCTGTGTCCTGCTAATACAGCAGTGGGGCTGTCCTACATGCTCATTCTCAGATGGGGAGCAGGACGCAGGAACTGCTGCAGTAAGGATCCTGTGTCCTGTAATACAGCACAGTGTGTCTGTCCTAACATGTTCTTCTCAGATGGGGGAGCAGGATGCAGGAAACTGCTGCAGTAAGGATCCTGTGTCTGCAATACAGCACAGTGTGTCTGTCCTACATGTTCCTTCTAGATGGGGGAGCAGGACGCAGGAACTGCTGCAGTAAGGATCCTGTGTCCTGCTAATACAGACAGTGGTCTGTCCTACATGCTCATTCTCAGATGGGGGAGCAGGACGCAGGAACTGCTGCCGTAAAGTCCTGTGTCTGCTAATACAGCACAGTGTGTCTGTGTCCTACATGTTCCTTCTCAGAATGGGAGCAGGACGCAGGAACTGCTGCAGTAAGGAACCGTGTCCTGCTAATACAGCACAGTGTGTCTGTCCTACATGTCTTCTCAGATGGGGGAGCAGGACGCAGGAACTGCTGCAGAAGGATCCTGTGTCCTGCTAATACAGCACAATGTCGTCCTACAGTTCCTTCTAGATGGGGGGACAGGACGCAGGAACTGCTGCAGTAAGGATATCTGTGTCCTGCTAATACAGCACAGTGTGTTGTCCTACATGTTCCTTCTCAGATGGGGGAGACGGACGCAGGAACTGCTGCCAGATAGGTCCTGTTCTGTCCGCTAATACAGCACAAGGTCTGTCCTATGTTCTTCTCAGAGGGGGGGAGCAGGCGCGGAACTGCTGCAGTAAGGATCCTGTGTCCTGCTAATACAGCACAGTGTGTCTGTCCTACATGTTCCTTCTCAGATGGGGGAGCAGGACGCAGGAACTGCTGCAGTAAGGATCCTGTGTCCTGCTAATACAGCACAGTGTGTCTGTCCTACATGTTCCTTCTCAGATGGGGGAGCAGGACGCAGGAACTGCTGCAGTAAGGATCCTGTGTCCTGCTAATACAGCACAGTGTGTCTGTCCTACATGTTCCTTCTCAGATGGGGGAGCAGGACGCAGGAGAACTGATGCAGTAAGGAATCCTGTGTCCTGCTAATACAGCACCAGTGTGTCTGTCCTACATGTTCCTCTAGAGGGGGGGAGCAGGGACGAGGAACTGCTTGCAGTAAGGATCCTGGTGTCCTGCTAATACAGCACAGTGTGTCTGCCGACATGTTACTTCTCAGATGGGGGAGCAGGACGCAGGAACTGCGCAGTAAGGATCCTGTGTCTGATAATACAGCACAGTGTGTCTGTCCTAACATGCTCTTCTCAGATGGGGGAAGCAGGACGCAGGAACTGTGCAGTAAGGATCCTGTGTCTGCTAATACAGCACAGTGTGTGTCTGTCCTACATGTTCCTTCTCAGATGGGGGAGCAGGACGCAGAACTGCTGACAGTTAAGGATCCTGTGTCCTGCTAATACAACGCACCGAGTGTGTCTGTCCTACTGTTCCTTGAGATGGGGGACAGGAGCAGGAACTGCTGCAGAAGGATCCGTGTCCTGCTAATACAGCACAGTGTGGTCTGTCCTACATGTCATTTCTCAGAGGGGGAGCAGGACGCAGGAACTGCTGCAGTAAGGATCCTGTGTCCTGCTAATACAGCACAGTGTGTCTGTCCTACATGCTCATTCTCAGATGGGGGAGCAGGACGCAGGAACTGCTGAGTAAGGATCTGTGTCATGCTAATACAGCACAGGTGTCTGTCCTACATGTTCCTTCTCAGATGGGGGAGCAGGACGCAGGAACTGCTGCAGTAAGGATCCTGTGTCCTGCTAATACAGCACAGGTGTGGCTGCCTAATGCTCTTCTCAGATGGGGGAGCAGGACGCAGGAACTGCTGCAGTAAGGATCTGTGTCTGCTAATACAGCACAGTGTGTCTGTCCTACATGCTCATTCAGATGGGGGAGCAGGACGCAGGAACTGCTGCAGTAAGGATCCTGTGTCCGCTAATACAGCACAGTGTGTTGTCCTACTGTTCCTTCTCAGATGGGGGGAGCAGGACGCAGGAACTGTGCAGTAAGGATCTGTGTCCTGCTAATACAGCACAGTGTGTCTGTCCTACATGTTCCTTCTCAGATGGGGGAGCAGGACGGAGGAACTGCTGTGTAGTAAGGATCCTGTGTCCTGCTAATACAGCACAGTGTGTCTGTCCTACATGTCATTCTCAGATGGGGGAGCAGGACGCAGGAAATGCTGACAGTAAGGATCAGTTGTCCTGCTAATACAGCACAGTGTGTGTCTGTCCTACATGCTCATTCTCAGATGGGGAGCAGGACGCAGGAAACGCTGCAGTAAGGATCCTGGTCCTGCTTAATACAGCACAGTGTGTCTGTCCTACATGTCATTTCAGATGGGGGAGCAGACGCAGGACTGCTGCAGTAAGGCTCTGTCCTGCTATAGCCAGTGTGGTCTGTCCTACATGCTCCTTGTCAGATGGGGAGCAGGACGCAGGAACTGCTGCAGTAAGGATCCTGTGTCCTGCTAATACAGCACAGGTGTGGCTGTCCTACTGCTATTCTCAGATGGGGGAGCAGGACGCAGGAAATGCTGCAGTAAGGATCCTGTGTCCTGCTAATACAGCACAGTGTGTTGTCTCCTACATGCTCATTCTCAGATGGGGAGCAGGACGCAGGAACTGCTGCCAGTAAGGAACCTGGTCCTGCTAATACAGCACAGTGTGTCTGTCCTACATGCTTATTCATCAGATGGGGGAGCAGACGCAGGACACTGCTGCAGTAAGGATCCTGTGTCCTGCTAATACAGCACAGTGTTCTGTCCTACCATGCATTCTCAGATGGGGGAGCAGGACGCAGGAACTGTGCAGTAAGGACACCTGTGTCCGCTAATACAGCACAGTGTGTCGTCTACATGCTCATTCTCAGATGGGGGAGCAGGACGCAGGAACTGCTGCAGTAAGGATCCTGTGTCCTGCTAATACAGCACAGTGTGTCTGTCCTACATGCTCATTCTCAGATGGGGGAGCAGGACGCAGGAACTGCTGCAGTAAGGATCCTGTGTCCTGCTAATACAGCACAGTGTGTCTGTCCTACATGCTCATTCTCAGATGGGGAGCAGGACGCAGGAACTGCTGCAGTAAGGATCCTGTGTCCTGCTAATACAGCACAGTGTGTCTGTCCTACATGCTCATTCTCAGATGGGGGAGCAGGACGAGGAACTGCTGCAGTAAGGATCCGTGTCTGCTAATACAGCACAGTGTGTCTGTCCTACATGCTCATTCTAAGGGGAGGCAGGACAGGAACTGCTGCAGTAAGGATCCTGTGTCCTGCTAATACAGCACAGTTTGTCGTTGTCCTAATGTTCCTTCTCAGATGGGGGGAGCAGGACGCAGAGAATGCTGCAGTAAGGATCCTGTGTCCTGCTAATACAGCACAGTGTGTCTGTCCTACATGTTCCTCTCAGATGGGGGAGCAGGATGCAGGAACTGCTTGCAGTAAGGATCCTGTGTCTGATCATACAGCACAGTGTGTCTGTCCTAAATGTTCCTTTCAGATGGGGGAAGCAGGACGAAGAAATGCTGCAGTAAGGGATCCTGTGTCGCTTAATACAGCACAGGTGTCTGGCCTACATGTTCCTTCTCAGATGGGGGGCAGGACGCAGGAAACGCGCATCAGTAAGGATCCTGTGTCCTGCTAATACGCACAGTGTGTCTGTCCTACATGTTCCTCTCTCAGATGGGGGAGCAGGACGCAGGAACTGCTGCAGTACGGATCCTGGTCTGCTATAAGCACAGTGTTGTCTGTCCTACATGTTCCTTCTGATGGGGAGCAGGACGCAGGAAAACTGCTGCAGTAAGGATCCTGTGTCCTGTAATACAGCACAGGTGTCTGGTCCTACATGCTCCTTGTCAGATGGGGGAGCAGGATGCAGGAACTCTGTCAGTAAGGATGTGTCTGCTAAACAGCACAGTGTGTTGTCCATATGCTCATTCCGATGGGGGAGCAGGACGCAGGAACTGCTGCAGTAAGGATCCTGTGTCCTGCTAATACAGCACAGTGTGTGTCCTACACTCTCATTCTCAGAGGGGGAGCAGGACGCAGGAACTGCTGCAGTAAGGATCCTGTGTCCTGCTAATACAGCACAGGTGTGTCTGTCTTACATGCTCATCTCAGATGGGAGCAGGACGCAGGAACTGCTGCAGTAAGGATCCTGTGTCCTGCTAATACAGCACAGTGTGGTGCCTACATGTTCCTTCTCAGATGGGGGGCAGGACGCAGGAACTTGATGCGTAAGGATCCTGTTCCTGCTAAACAGCACATGTTTGGCTATGGCTGAATAAAAGGATATGAATCACAGGTTGTATGTGGCACAATTCTGTTGGCTCCTTTCCCTGTGGCCACAACTGAGATGCCACATCAGAGAACAACTGCCGCCGCTCTTCCTGGCCTGCGCTTGACAGTCACCTATGCAATATTGGGGTTACAGGGGCCCCTTAGCGGGCGCATATAAATGGCGA
Source organism: Ascaphus truei (assembly GCA_036426205.1). Classification (NCBI taxonomy): domain Eukaryota; kingdom Metazoa; phylum Chordata; class Amphibia; order Anura; family Ascaphidae; genus Ascaphus; species Ascaphus truei. The sequence goes on along the minus strand of WSYH01001472.1, from coordinate 32,603 downwards.
TACAATAGCACTTAATGCAGTGACTATCATCATTAGCACGGAAACAAAACATTAACCCCATCGGTGCTAAAAGGGGCCAGTTGTCTCCGTACTATAAAGCACTTTTTAAAGAATACAGTTTTGAAACAGTGACCTAGTTCAGGGTGCACACACTTTTTAGTCGTGCCACCCGCCTGCTCTCCCCTGTCATGGGAATAGACGCCGCGTCGCCAGAAGCTCCCGGAGGATCAGGTTAAGGGAACTTACAGAGGCCTTGCGCGATCCCCCGCATTTCATGTAAATAACCTTGGGGAAAGAGCGCTGGGCCCTGTAAGGCCGCGCACACACCCCCCAGAAAATGTTGCACTTCCAGTTTGTGCACCCCTGACCTAGTCTATCCACTCCACTACAATACAACAGAGGCGATACAGGAGGCTAAAGGAGAACATACAGAGACGGGGACTACAGAAGGGGAAACAAAGTACCGGGAAACCATACGGAGACGGGCGAAGGAAACTACGGAGGGGAGACGGGAAACATACGCCGAGACGGGGAGGAAACATCGGAGACGGGGAGGAAAGGAGACGGAGGAAAACATACGGAGACGGGGAGAACATACGGAAGCGGGGAGGAACATACGGAGACGGGGAAAATACGGAGACGGGGAAAACATACGGAGACGGGGAGGAAAACATACGGAGACGGGGAAAAACGGCAGACGGGGAAGGAAAACATACGGGACAGGGGAAACATACGGAGACGGGGAGGAAACATACGGAGACGGGGAAGGAAACATACGGAGACGGGGGTGAAACTACGGAGACGGGAAAACATACGGGAGACGGGGAAAACATACGGAGACGGGGAAAACATACGGAGGACGGGGAAAAGAGAGGGGAACATACGGAGACGGGGAAACTACGGAGAGGGAACATAAGGAGACGGGGAGAAAACAACGGAGACGGGGAAACATACGGAGACGGGGGAAACCATGGGACGGGGAAACATACGGAGACGGGGAGAAACATACGGAGACCGGGGAGGAGGAGAAACATACGGAGACGGGGAAACATACGGAGACGGGGAAACTACGGCCGAAGGAACATACGAGACGGGGAACATACAGACGGAGGACTTTACGGAGACGGGGGAGGGAAACATACGGAGGGGGGAAGGGAAACATACGGAGACGGGGAAAACAGACGGGAATACGGAGACGGGGAAAACACGAGACGGGAAGGGGAGGGGGAAACATACGAGAGACGGGGAAACATACGAGACGGAGGAAACATAGAGACGGGAGAGGAGACGGAGGACAACGGGATGACGGGGAGGAAACATACGGAGACGGGGGACTACGGAGACGGGGAAACATACGGAGACGGGGGAAACATACGGAGACGGGGGAAAATCGGAGACGGGGGAACAACGGAGACGGGAGGAGGAAACATACGGAGACCGGGGGAAACATACGGGACGGGGAAACATCGGAAGAGGGGGAGGGGAAATCGGAGAGGGAAACATACGGAGAACGGGGGAAACATCGGAAGACGGGGAGGAACATACGGAGACGGGGAACCATACGGAGACGGGGAGAACATACGGAGACGGTGGAAACATACGGAGACGGGGGAATACGGAGACGGGAGGAAATACGGAGACGGGGGAAAACATACGGAGACCGGGGAAAAACGGAGAGGGGGGGAAGGAGAGGGGGGGAAACATACGGAGACGGGGAAACATACGGAGACGGGGAAAACATACGGAGACGGGGAAACATACGGAGACGGGGGAAGGGGAAAACGGAGACGGAGGAAACTGGAGACGGGGGATGGAAGGAGGAAACATCGGACGGGGAAACATACGGAGAACGGGGGGAAACATACGGAGAGGGGAAGGACACATACGGGGAGACGGGGAAAACATACGGAGACGAGGAAACATAAGGAGACGGGGGAACATACGGAGACGGAGGAGGGAAACATACGGGAGAACGGGAAACATACGGAGACGGGGGATGGGGGGAAACATACGGAGACGGGGAGGAACTTAGGAGACGGGGAAGGAACATACGTAGGGGAGACGGGGCTAAAACACGGAGACGGGGGAAACATACGGAGACCGGGGGAAAGGAGGAAACCTACGGAGACGGGGAGAATCGAAGGAACGGGAAACAACGGAGACGGAGGCTAGAGAGGGGAAACATACGAGGAGAGGGGAGGCATACGGGGGGGAGAGGGGAGGAAAATAGGGAGGGAGCGCAGGATAGGAGAGGGGGAAAAAATAGGGAGACGGGGAAACATACGGACGGACCACGGAGCCGGGGAAAAATCCGGAAGGGCGGAGGAAGAATAGAGGGGGGATCAGACCGGGAAACATACGGAGGAGACGGGGGAAACAAGCGGACGGGGGGGAAAGGGGACGGGAGGAAAACATACGGAGACGGGGAAACGAGCGGGAGACGGAGGGAGGGGAAACATCCGGAGCGGGGGAAAGGAAACCTCGGAGACGGGGAAACATACGAGACGGGGAAAACATACGGAGACGGGGGAGAAACAACGGAGAGGGAGGGAAAGAACGGAGACGGGGAAAACTACGGAGCAGCACTGGGGAAACCGTCGCGAGCGGGGAGCGGAGGAACGGAGGAAACATACGGGACGGGAGGGAGAAACATACGGACAGACGGGGAGAGGAAACATCGAACGGAGGGGGAGGGGACCGGCGGGAAACATACGTGAGACGGGAAAATACGGAGACCGGGAACAACATATTGTACACTTGGGCATAAGATCAGTGAGAGATGACGGGGAGAAATGTGACATGCTGAGAAGTGAGACCGTTGTTTCTCTAGCACCTGCGCTGTTTAATGCATTTGGTATTTGAAAGATGCTCGGTATCGTCTGTGCAGGAATGTTGATGTACGTTGTGTGATTCTGTGTGCTATGTCTGCAAGGAATTGAATTGTCGTGTTGTGCTATGTGTGTATGTGCAGGACTTGTGATGTCGTTGTGTGCTGGTGTTGTATGTGCAGGAATTGTTGATGTCGTTGTTGTGCTGTGTTGGATGTGCGGATGCTTGAGTCGTTGTGTTGCGTGTATTGTTGTATGGACAGAATTGCTTGATGTCGTCTGTTGTGATTGTGTTGTATGTGAAGGGAATTGCTTGATGTCGTTGTTGTGTGTGTGTTGTAGTGCAGGAATTGATGTGTGTTGTGCTTGTGATGGCATGTGCAGAATTGCTTGATGTCGTTGTTGTGATTGTGTTTGTATGTGCAGAATTGCTTGATGTCGTTTCGCTGTTGTGCTGTGTGTAGGTGCAGGAATTGATTGATTGTCGTTGTTGTGTGATGTTGTATGTGCAGGAATTGATGATTGTTGTGTGCTTGTTTGTTGTGAAGGAAGGAATGCTGATGTTAGTTGTTGTTGTGTGTGTTGTCGGGGCAGGAAATTGCTTGATGTATTGGTTGTGCTTGTGGTATGTGCAGGAATGCTTGATGTCGTTGTTTGTGCTTGCTTGTTGTATGTGCAGGAATTGGCTGATGTAGTTGTTTGTCTTGTGTTGTATGTGCAGGATTGCTTGATGTCGTTGGTTTGTGATTGTGTTGTGTGCAGGAATGGTTGATGTCGTCGTTGTGCTTGTGGTTGTTTGTTGCAGGAATATGCTCTTGAGGTAGTGTTGTGCGGGTGGTGTATTTGCAGAAATTGCTTGATGTCGTTGTTGTTGTGCTTGTGTGTATGTGCAGGAATTGCTTGATGTCGTTGTTGTGTGGTGTTGTATGGAGGAATTGACTTGATGTGCGGTGTTTGTGCTTGTGTGTATCATGTGCAAGGGAATGGCTTGATGTCGTTTTGTGTGTGGTTGTATGTGCAGTGAATTGATGTCGTGTTGGGCTGGGTTGTAGGTGCAGGATTGCTTGTGTCGTTGTTGTGCTTGTGTTGTATGTGGCAGGAGAATTGGCTTGATGTGTGTTGTTGTGGTGTGTTGTATGGGCAGGAATTGATGTCATTGTTGCGCTTGTGGTGTATGCTGCAGGGAATTGCATTTGATTGTCGATGTGTTGCTGGAGATGGTTGTATGTGCGAAGCGCCAATTGATGTCGTTGCTGTGCTTTGTGTTGTATGTGCAGGAATTGTCTTGATGTCGTTGTTGTGCTTGTGTTGTATGTGCAGGAATTGATTTGATGTCGTTGTTTGCGTTGTTGTTGGATGTGCCATGAATGCTTGATGTCGTGTTGTGCTTGTGTTGTATGTGCCAGATTGATTGATGTCGTTGTTGTGGTTGTGTTGTATTGCAGGATTGCTTGATGTGTCGTGTTGTGCTTGGTGTTGTATGTGCAGAATATGGAATTGATTGATGTCGTTGTTGTGCTTGTGTTGTATGGCAGCGAATTGCTTGATGTCGTTGTTGTGCGTGTTGTGTATGTTGGCAAGAATTGCTTGATGTGGGTTTTGTGCTTGTGTTGTATGTGCAGGAATTGCTTGATGTCGTTGTTGTGCTTGTGTTGGGTATGTGGCAGGAATTGCTTGATGTCGTTGTGTTGTGTTGTGTGTTGTATGGTGCAGGAATTGATGTCTGTTGTGCTTGTGTTGTATGTGCAGGAATTGACTTGATGAGTTGGTGTGTGTGTTGTTTTCAGAATTGATGTCGTTGTTGTGCTTGTGTTGTATGTGCAGGAATTGCTTGATGTCGTTGTGGTGCTGTTGTTGTATGTGCAGGAAGGAATTGTTGATGTCGTTGTGTCGGCTTGTTGTTGTATGTGCAGAATGCTTGATGTCGTTGGTGCGTGGCTGGTGTTGTATGTGCAGATTGTTGATTATTGTTGATTGTTGTTGTGTCGTTGCTATGATGCAGCTCGCTTGTGCTTGGCTTGTATGTGCAGGAATTGCTTGATGTCTCTTGTTGTGTGGTGTTGTAGTGCAGGAATTGCTTGATGTCGTCGTTGTGCTTGTGTGTTGTATGTGCAGGAATTGCTTGATGTCGTTGTGGTTTGTGGTATGTCAGATATTTGTTGATCGTCGTTTGTGATTGTTTGTGTATGTGCACGGAATGCTTGATGTCGTGTGGGCTTGTGTTGTATGCAGGAATTGCTTGATGTCGTTGTTATGTGATGGTTGTATGTGCAGGAATTGATGTGTCGTGTTGTGTGGTGTATGTGCAGGAATTGGTTGATGTCGTTGTTGTGCTTGTGTTGTATGTGCAGAAATTGCTTGATGTCGTTGTTGTGCTGTGTGTTGTTATGTGCAGGAATGCTTCGGTGTCGTTGTGTTGTGGCTTGGGTGTAATGTGCAGGAGGTTGATGTCGTGTGTGTGCTGGTGTTGATGGGTGCAGGATTGCTTGATGTCGTTGTTTTGCTGTGTTGTAGTGAGGGATTGTGTCGTTGATTGTCGCTTGTTTGTATTGCAATGGTTGGAGATTGCGGATTTGCTTGTATTGTCACGGATTGCTGATGTCTGTTGCTTGTGTTGGGTATGTTTGCAGGAATTGCTTAGGTCGTTGTTGTGCTTGTGTGTGTATGTGCATAAATTGCTTGATATGATCGTTGTATTGTGCCTGTGTTTGTCTGTGTTCAGATTGCTTATGTCGGCGTTGTGCTTGGTTGTATGTGTAGGAATTGCTTGATGTGCCGTGGTGTGTCTTGTGTGTATGTGCAGGAAGTGCTTTGATTCGTTGTTGTGCTTGTGTGTTATGTTGCAGACATTGCTTGATGTCTTTGTTGTGCTTGTGTTGTTTGTATGTCGGAATGCTGATGTCGTTGTTGTGCTTGGTGTTGTGTATGTGCAGGAATTGCCTTGATGTCGTTGTTGGGGGTGCTTGTTTGTATGTGCAGTGAATTGCTTGATGGCGTTGTTGTGCTTGTGTTGTATGTGCAGGAATTGCTTGATGTCGTTGTGTGCTGTGTTGTATGTCGGACTCGCTTGTGTCGTGTATGTGTTGGCTTGTATGTGCAGAATGTTCGTTGATGTCGTTGTGTGCTTGTGTTGTATGTGGCAGGAATTGCTTGATCGTCGTTGTGTGCTTGTGTATGTTATGTGCAGGAATTGCTTGATGTGTGTTGTTGTGCTTGTGTTTGTGTGCAGGAATTGCTTGATCGTTGTTGTGCTTGTGTTGTATGTGAGGAATTGCGAGTCGTTGTTGTGCTTGGTGTCTGTGCAGGATTGCTTGATGTCGTGTGTGTTGTGTGTATGTGCAGGAATTGCTTGATTCGTTGTTGTTGCTTGTGTTTTATGTTGCAGGAATGATTTGATGTGTCGTGTTGTTGCTTGCGTTGTATGTGCAGGAATTGCTTGCATGTCGTCGTTGTGTTGGCTTGTGTTGTATTGCAGGAATTGCGCTTGATGTCGTGTGTTGTGCTTGTGTAGTATGTGCAGGAAATGGGCTTGATGTCGTTGTTGTGCTTGTTGTGTGATGTGCATGAATTGCTTGATGTCGTGTTGTGCTTGTGTTGTATGTGCAGAGAATTGCTTGATGTCGTTGTTGCTGTGTTGTATGTGCAGATGCTTGATGTCGTTGTTGTGCTTGTGTTGTATGTGCAGAATGGCTTGATGTCGTTGTTGTGCTTGTGTTGTATGTGCAGAATTGCTTGATGTCGTTGTTGTGCTTGTGTTGTATTGCAGAAGTGCTTGAGTGGTTGTTGTGATTGTGTTGTAGTGCAGGAATTGCTTGATGTCGTTGTTGTGCTATGTGTTGTATGGCAGGAATTGCTTGATGTCGTTTGTGTGCTTGTGTTGTACTGTGCAGGAATTGATTGATTCGTTGGTTGTGCTTGCTGTTTGTATGTGCAGGAATTGCTTGATGTCGTTGTTGTGGCTTGTGTTGTATGGCAGGAATTGTTGAGTCGTCGTTTGTGCTGTGTTGTATGTGCAGGAATTGCCTTGTATGTCGTGGTCGGTGTTGGATGCAGGAATTGATGGATGTAGTTGTTGTGCTTGTGTTGTATGTGCAGAATTGCTTGATGTCGTTGTTGTGCTTGTGTTGTATGTGCAGAATGCTTGATGTCGTTGTTGTGTGTTGTGTTGTTATGATGCAGGACTTGCTTGATTGTCGTTGTGTGTGCTGTGTTTGTATGTGAGCAGGAATTGCTTGATGTCGTCTGTTGTGCTTGTGTGGTATGTGCGGATTGTCTGATGTCGGTTGTGGCTTGTGTTGTATGTGCAGGAATGCTTGATGTGTTGTTTTGCTTGTGTTGTATTTGCAGGATTGCTTGATGTCGTGTGTGTGCTGGTGTGTTGTTGTGCAGGAATTGTTGATGGTCGTTGTTGTGTCTGTTTTGTATGTTGCAGGAATTGCTTGATGTCGTTGTGTGCTGTGTGTTGTATGATGTGCAGGAATTTTTGATGTCGTTGTTGTGCTTGTGTTGTATAGTGTCAGGAATTGATGCTTCGCTGTGTTGTTTGCGTGTTGTCTGTAATATGTTGTGTTTCTCTGTGTGTTGTTGCAGACTTGCTTGATGTCGTTGTTGTGCTTGTGTTGTATGTCAGGCATAATTGCTTGATGTCGGTTGTGTGTGGTTGTTGTTGTAGTGAATGCCGAATTGCTTGATGTCGTCGTGTGTAGCTTGGTTGATTGGCAGGAAATTGCTTGATTTGTCGTTGTGTGACTTGTGTGTGTATGTGCAGTAATTGCTTGATGTCGTTTTGTGCTTGTGTAAATGTTATGTGCAGGAATGGCTTGATGTCGTGTTTGTGTGGTGGTTGTATGTGTCGGAATTGATGTCGTGTTGTGTTGTGTTGTATGGCAAAGGAATGCTTGATGTCGTTGTTGTGCTTGTGTTGTATGTGCAGGAATGCTTGATGTCGTTGTTGGGTGTTGATGTTGATGTGCAGGAAGGGAATTGATGTCATGTTTGTGTGAGTTGTGTTGGTATGTGCAGGAATTGCTTGATGTCGTTGTTTGTGTGCTTGTTGTTTGTATGTGACAGGAATTGATGTCGTGTTGTGCCTTTGTGTTGTATGTGCAGGAATGCTTGATGTCGTTGTTGTGCTTTGTGTTGTATGTTGCATGGATGCTTGGAATGTAGTGTTGTGGCTTGTGTTGTACTGTGCAAGAATTGCTGATGTCGTTGTTGTGGCTTGTGTTGTATGTGCAGAATTGCTTGAGTCGTTGTTGTGCTTGTGTTGTATGTGCAGGAATTGCTTGATGTCGTCGTTGTGGTTGTTGTTTGTATGTGCAGGAATTGCTTGATGTCGTTGTTGTGCTTGTGTTGTATGTGCAGGGAATTGCTTGATGTCGTTGTTGTGCTTGTGTTGTATGTGCAGGAATTGCTTGATGTCGTGTTGTGCTTGTGTTGTTATGTGCAGGAATTGGCTTGGGATTGTCGTTTGTTGTGCTTGTGGTGTATGTGCGGATAGGAATTGCTTGATGTCGTTGTTGTGTGCTTGTGTTGTATGTTCAGGAATGCTTGATGTCGTTGTTGTGCTTGTGTGTAAGTGCAAGAATTTGATTGATGTCGTGTTTGTGCCTGTGTTGTATGTGCAGGAATTGCTGATGGTGGTGGTTGGTGTCTTGGGTAGGGGCATGGAATTGCTTGATGTCGTTGTTGGTCTTGGGTTGTAATGTGCAGGAATTGATTGATGTCGTGTTGTGCTTGTGTTTATGTTGCAGGAAAGTTGCTTGATCGTGTTGTGATTGTGTTGTATGTGCAGGAATTGCTTGATGTCGTTGTTGTGCTTGTGTTGTGTATGTGCAGGAATTGTGATGTCGTTGTTGTGCTTGTTGCTGTTGTATTGCAGGATCTTGATGTCGTGTCGTGTTGTGCTTGGTGTTGGATGGTCAGGAATGGTTGCTTGATGTCGTGTGTTGTGTGCTTGTGTTGTATGTGCAGAATGTGATGTTCGTTGTGTGTGTGGTGTTGGTACTGTGCAGAATTGTTGATGTCGTTGTTGTGTGTGTTGATGTGCAGGAATTGGCTTCGATGTCGTTGTGGTGTGTTGGTTGTATGGGCAGGATTGCTGATGTCGTTGGTGTGCTTGTGTGGATGTGCAGGAATTGCTTGATGTAGTTGTTGTGCTGTGTTGTTTTGTATGATGCAGGAATTGCTTTGATGTCGTTGTTGTGCTTGTGTTGTATGTGCAGGAGGAATTGCTGATGTCGTTGTTGTGCTTGTGTTGTATGTGCAGGACATTGCTTGATGTCGTTGTTGTTCTTGTGTGTATGTGCAGGAATGCTGCTGCGTTGTGTGCTGTGTTGTATGTGCAGGAATTGTTGATGCGTTGTTGTGCTTGTGTTGTATGTGCAGGAATTGCTTGATGTCGTTGTTGTGCTTGTGTTGTATGTGCAGGAATTGCTTGATGTCGTTGTTGTGTGCGTGTTGTATATGCAGGAATTGATTGATGTCGTTGTTGTGTGCGTGTTGTATGTGCAGGAATTGATGTCGTTGTTGTGTGCGTGTTGTATGTGCAGGAATTGATTGATGTCGTTGTTGTGTCTTTGACTGAGCCACTGATTGTGCCGACGGTGGGATATCCTAAAAAAAACCTGACCTGTTGGGGGCTCCTGAGGACTGGAGTGTAGAACCCCTGCTCTAGGTTACGTGATGCTGGAACCGAGATTTAACCGGAGTTCTCCCACTCCAAACAAACCCTGTCACTACTCCTCATTGCTGCTGCATCATGTCAATGTTGTTGGGTGTTTCAAACCGATACGGGACTCCTAAGACATCTGAAGCTATGTGCCCACTTGTGCCCTCACACTCACTCACTTGCACAGTTTCCTGGAGGGCCAGCAGTGCCTGCTCTTTTTCCTCCAACAGCAAGCGCACGCCAAGCTCCAGATGTGCGTATGGGTGTGAGCTGCCATCCGAGCTGCAAGACAATGTCACAACACGTTTACTTATTAGCCTTACTTCCTACTTATAATGGATGCACAGATAACAAAACTCTCTCCCCCAACCCCCCAAAAAAACCACACAGATGTTTTATACAAATCACCAGGACCCTCTCACCCTGGTCTCTGCTATACATCTCTCCTATACATCTCTCCCAGTCTATGCCCTTGGATTTGACCTCTGAAGGGAATGCTTTGCTAAGCATTCTGTGCGTGATGTGTACCGAGTAGCAGCATAGCAATCCAGGTCGGACGGAGGAACAAGGCTGTCGTTCTGTCAGTTTCTGCAGAATAAAAGTTGGGCTGTGGACTGATGAAGTCATGTGGATATAATAGCTTTTATGCTGCGTTGAATGACTTGTTCTGTTTCTCGTTAGAAAGCACATTGGGGATTTCCCCTCTAAATGGAGTTAAAAACTCCAAAATGCTGCTAAAATAAAATTGTGTGGGCTGGAATCCTAATAGAGGTATATTAGTATTTTATCTAGTAGTGTTAGGACCTGTGAACTGGGTCTGCCTTGTCGAGGCTTACAATGCTTTGGCCAAAGGGTTAAACTAAATGACCCTTTTTCAAGAGAATATATAAGTAATTTACTGTGTATTTTTGTCATATTGGATGTAGCATCGGGCTTCTCTGTCGCTTGTTGTATACATTTGCCACGCTCAATAGCTCTCCTTTTGACATTTATATACATATATATTTTGTGGGGGCTCAGGGGTTCTTAAAATGAGCTTGCTGGGGTTCTGTGTGTTGTTTGTTAACTTATTTTCAGCTGTCTCAGCTGTTGGCGGTTAGTGGCTCCTCCTTCCCAGGGTTTAAGCCCCTCCCCATTCCCCGAGTCAGCAGGTCTTTTTCATTCTACTGGATATAGATCCAATGTTGGTCTTTCTCCCTCCTAATAGAGGTAAATGAGAATTTTAATCCTAGTAGAGGTATATTAGTATTTTATCTTGTAGTGTTAGGACCTGTGAACTGGGTCTGCCTTGTCGTGGTTCACAAGCTTACAATGATTTGGCCAAAGGGTTAAACTAAATGACCCTTTTTCAAGAGAATATATAAGTATTTTACTGTGTATTTTTGTCATATTGGATGTAGCATCGGGCTTCTTTGTCGCTTGTTGGAAGGGGGAATCCAAACTCCTGCAGTGCCACATAACCATCAAAGGTGTACAAGGCGTCTCAATCTCTTAGTAAAGATGCCGTCCCAAATTCATACACCCCCATATAACACCTTCTCTGCCATTAGCAGTTTCCATTAAGATTCAGGATTTGTTTAATAGTTTTTCAAATGCAAAATATAGAATATCATATTACCCAATTTAGTGAGAGTGCGGGGTTCTGGGCCACAATTTGCATTTTTTATGTACAAACACCAACTTCTTTTAGTGACACTGAATCTGAAATGTTTGATGCAAAAAATCCGTGAATCTGATTCCAGGTGAGTGAGATTGAATATCAGCAAGTTCACAGGTCTGCTAGTAATATGAAAAGTAATTTGCTTTTGGTAATGGCAGGATACACTTTTTTTATTTATTGTGTTATTTACTGATGTGACATTTTTTACAGATGCAGCATATCTATGTTACATAAGTTATCTAAAGCTGCAGTTCAAGCAATATCCTACATGTTTTTTTTTTTAGTAAATCAGTTCTGTACTATAAGAAAATACTTGTAGCATTTTTTTTAAACAACTGTGAATTACATTTTTTAATGTATTCTAATACAACGAGCATTTTTTGTTTCTATAGCAACCATTTACAAAGTCACATCCCCTTCCTCTTCTGAAACAGGCTCTGGCACACCCCTTTTTGAGCCCTGCCCTCTCTCTAGCAATTGTATCTAGTGACTGCCTGGTCACATGATCTTCCTCACAGAACTTTGCATCTTTTGTCCTCTTCTGCTGCACTGACAGCCATTTAGTGAACCCCTGAGCCGAATATTTGCTGATAGATCACAGGAGAACGGATCGATTGGTAACTTAGCTAATTACTTATCATTGTGTGGCTTGTATTGATGCACATATTAAAGGGACTGCTGCTTTAAAATGAAATATCTACATTTTGTTCTCAGGCATCTGAACGGCCTGGATATGGGATGTAAGTGTTTAAATGCATTCATACTCACTGCTAAGCTATTTGATGTGTACAGTTTGTATACTTCTGTTTCCCCTAGGATACCGCAAACCTCTCCTCCTCCTCCTCTCTGCTGCCATGTAAAATGTTTCCATAATGGACACGTTTGTGCAGTTTCAGAAGCAGGAGTCGGAGGGATTAATATTGAATCTCCATGCACTTCAGTCTCTCACTTTCATAAATGACGTTACAAATCTAAGATGGCTGCCTCCAGACTAGAAGAAAAAAGCAATCTGTAATAATAATGTAACCCCCCTCCTAAAGGGTTAGTGTATGCTGGGCCTCACCATGTGTTACCATTGTGATTCTGATGTCACGGGGGAGTATTTAGGACAGGAGGAATGTTTGAGAAAGGTTAGGTTCCGGGAGGACAAGAGGAGAGGAGCCTCGGGGAGAAGGTGGAGGGATGTACAATATTCATAAAGCAATAGAACAGACCAGGCCCTCCTTTATTTGTTATGTTATAGATAGGGACAGTGCCCTTCCAGCTAGAAGCCCAGAAGATGGCTAATGGAGTCCAGCATGTCCCAAAAGGTGAGAAAGAGCGGAATGCCACAGTGGGCCTCAGGAAAGAGGGCTCCCGGGTGTGGCCGGATCGCTTCTACCCGCAGATGCGCACTAGTATTTGTCTCGGTCTGTATGGAAGTGGCCCTTCAGGCCAAAAGGTATCGTTGTCTATTACAGAGGACCAGCCAGGATTCCTGTAACAGGCCCAGCTTACATGGGGTATTACAGGGGATTATTCTGAAGCAACAAAGGGGGGCCGGGTCCCATAACAGTAAAGCAACTAAGTAGACAAACCTCAAGAGTGGGTGATGCGCTGACTGCGCATGCACGATTGGCGTTTGCTGGATGCTTATATGCATGCGCAATCAGCACTTGCCGGCTGCCTGTGCGCGATCAGAGCTTGCCGATCGTGCATGCACATGCGCGGCCAGCAAGCGCTTATTGCGCATGCGCAGCAGACAAGCAACGATCACTCATGCACACAAGGGTCAGGCGAGTGGAGAATGCGCATGAGCGGCCAGCGCACAGAAAAACCGGGACAGTGGGCAGAAAAGTCGGGACCCGGGACAAATGGCCAAAAACGGGACTGTCCCGGTCAAACCGGGATGTCTGCTCACCCTTTAGGCCGCGCTTATAGAGGACGTGACGGATGACACTTCCGGCAACCAGGTCTTTGATTGGTTCAGAGGCTGTCACATGTGGTGACAGCCAAATTTGCGCCGCCAGCGTCGTGCTTACTATAAGTGCACGCGACGGCGGCAATACATTTGTTTTGCTGCGACGTCGCGTCGCCGGCACTATAATCTCAGCCTTAGTTACAGAAGTACCAGATACGTGAATAAACACAGTAATGCAGTACAACGTTATGTGAATGATGTGTCCCGGTGCCTGGGGACACAAATAAAGATGTATGTCATACTATAAAAGTTCCTGGCGCCCATTATTTTCCATCCTTGCTACCTCATCGCCCGGCTGCCTGAATCCAGCACCCCGAGTCAGGGAAACCCATACTGCATAGCCAAACAACGCACACCAATGTAATCTCCCTAGAAGCTGCGCAGGGATGGTTACAATAATAATAAGGAATACATTGAGGACATTGCTAAATTGTTACCCTCCCAGGTAATGAAGGGACTAGGAGATCCTCTCTGTAGATGCTGCTTGCCTATCCGTATGGGCGCCAGATTGGACTGGCAGGAAGAAATAGCCACATGACACATTGCTCTATAACAGGAAAGAGACCCCAGGATCAGAGCTGTTAACCTGTCCCCACCCGTGTGAGGTGAAAGCAAACAAACATACAGCCGTGTGACGGGACCAGCTGCAAAACGTGAGGATTACATGCGGTATAACATACAATGCGAAGTGTGACACAAAGAATATACAGCCACACAGAATCCATGGGATCTGACTGCGATTAGCAACAGGTCATCAACTGGAAACAGACATTAAAACCGCTTCAGTACTGAAGGGAGCCGCAGCACTGAGTGCTGCAATGCAGGGGTACTCAACTCCTGTCCTTAAGCCCCCTCCCCCACCAACAGGTCAGGTTTTCAGGATATCCCTGCTTCATCATAGATGGCTCAATCAGTCCCTGTTTCAGCACAGGGGGCTCAATCAGACGCTCCATCTTAGACTGAGCCACCTGTGCTGAAGCTGAGATATCCTGAAAACCTGACCTGTTGGGGCCTGAGGCCTGGAGTTGAGCCCCCTGTTGCAATGGACATGTTTATGTGAGTGTGAATGTGTATGTTTTGACTACTCTAAAAGTAACACTGGGTATTGTAAGGAATTTGATGCTTCCTGACAGCGCTCAGCAATCTGACGAACGTTTTATTACACAATGTGCACAAAAACACCATGTGAACATCCAGAACCAATTAAACTGGACTGCAGAATGTGCAGAACACGACTTGTAGCGGGGAAGGAAAAGCTTTAAAGATGTGCCCGGCGACAACCGCAGATATTTTTAGTTACACAATTAGCTTTCTTATGCAACATGTTCAGAATTATGTTTGTGTGTCCGCCTGCAAAAACTAGACTGTAAATCTCAGTGTTTTGTGGCAAAATATTTTACTTAATAAAACAAATAAAATGAATAAATAAGAGAGATCTCTCTCTTTTCCCCATTGGGGCAACGTCGTGTCGGATTGATGTATGTATCAGAAATGCAGTGAGGATCAGAGACGGATGAATTTTTCGCCAGACATTTGAATTTGCCGTAAAAATTATGCTCGTTTTTTTCTGCATCATTGTATATTCGCGAATGCGTTAGCGCTAGAAAAAAGGCGTCATTAGTTTTCTTTCAAAATTGGAATATTCGGGATGGGAATCAGAGCATTCGAAAGTTCAAAACAAGCAAAGCGAATTTTTGCTAGTGGGAGAACACTGACAAATATATTTTTCTAACGGAATATTTGAAGAATTGTTTTATTTTGTCACATATGCCCATGTCCTGGATTCTGCCGCGTAGCAGGGCTGCGCGTACACAGGTTAATTCGTGCGTGGTAATTAGAAATTCTCTGTGACCCTGGATGTGGATAATTTGAAACGTTATTATAGTTTTTGCTACAACTTAGATAAACAACTGAAAATGGGTCTTAAAACCCCAAAGAGGATATTCCTGGGAAAGAAAGCTTCCAAAAGCAAGCAAATAGTGCTACTCGTGACCTCCGCTTCCTGCGCCTGATGAAGACGACTTCAGGGAGCACAAAGCCACGCCCTTCAGGGTCTGCAAACCATTAGTGAAAAAAGTTATCTGAGCAACACAAGCAGTACAAGCAGCTGTCAGCGAGACTGCACCCACCTCCCTGCTCACAGGGTCACACAATTTAGGCAGGAAAACATAGCTGCCCTGCCCTGCCATTTTGTGCACATCCCTCCTTAAGAAATGTATAGGAAAACTAAAAAGTATGGTGGCCGCCATCTTTGATTTGTGAGGTTATTAATGGCACTGAAACTATCAGTGAGGCTGAAGTACAGAGCTTACCAACCCCCGACTTCTGCTTCTTGTGTTACAGCACCAACCTCTACTTTTTCCATTTTTTTAAATACAGCATCAATGATAAAATGAGAAGTCGTTCGCTCCCTCTGGTCTGATGTTACTGTGTGTTCAACAGGAGTTTAGAAAGGCAAAGCCCCCCTCCTTCATTTTGCCTTAACTTTAGTGGCTTTATGCCAAGGACAGTATGGGATAAAATGTAAATATAGTTCTACACTGGGACTCTCCCCTGAGAAATGCCTAATTCCCAATGCTTCATTTCCAAATAAAAGCAGATACATAGTTGCTTTAGGCATGGTCACATTGTTATATTTGTCCATAGAATACAATTAGATTGTTATTCTTTACAAATGTTACAGAATATCGTTTTTTGTCCGATATCTGGGATTGGGGATAGGATTCAGAGGACAACACAGGGCAATGTAGACTAGAATAAAGACATAGAGAGGTGAAAAAGGGGTGCTGAGATTGTGTTTACAGCAGGACTGACCAGCTCCAGTCCTCAAGGGCTACCAACAGGTCAGGTTTAAAGAATAGCCCTGCTTCAGCACAGGTGGCTCAGTCGTTGATTGGCCTGACCTGTTGATGGCCCTTGATGTTTGGAGTTGGCCACCCCTGCTTTAAGGAATCCTACACGGTGTCCTCCTCCTGACATCATCATACCTTCCAAACCCACGGGAGAAGTGCACGCCACCGGCCTGGCACCTGGACCACACAGCCCTCAATACCTCATGTTTCACTCCCCTCACCCGCTGCCCTATAGATACTAAGGCAAACCTGGCACAATTCCTGGGCAAACGTTTGCAGCAGATGCATAACATGCTATTACTTTCCATGGGAACAGTATGTTTGAAACGCCTGTCTCATCCTGTCGCCTCAGAACCGCATTTACTTTACAGCGAGGAAATATTCATACAGCAATGTCTAGACCAGGAGTGGCCAACTCCAGTTCTCAAGAGCCACCAACGGGTCAGGCTTTCAGGTCATCCCTGCTTCAGCACAGGTGGTGCAGTCGAAGACTGAGTCACTGATTGAGTCACCTGTGCTGAAGCAGGGATATCCCCTGAGGACTGGAGTTGGCCACCCCTGGCCTAGGCCACTTTTTCCAAGCATTGGGGGAGGAGGGGGGGGGTCTTATAGAGAGACCCACGGGACGTGAAAGAAGGGCTGAAAAAGATGTAGGGACGGAGACAATGGGAAAATGGGACAACGTTACAGAGACAGAAATCAGACAGTTTCATTGTATAAACCAGGGGTGCGCAAACTTTGCAGATGTGCCCTTCTGCCTGCTGCCCCCGGTACCTCAGTTCCCTGCGTCAAATGACGCCGCGGGGTCATGTGATGTCACCCCGCGGCGTCATTTGACGCTGTGCTGCCATGGTGACACGTCAACAGCCGCCTGAATCTCGGTAAGTAATAGGTAGCACAGGCCTCGCGCGATACCATGGCATTTAATTTAAATGCCGTGGGGAAGAGCGCTGGGCATCTGCAACCGCCGCGCACCCCTACAAAAATCTCCCGCCTCCCCTGGGGGGCGCACCCCTGGTATAAACAACCCAATTATTAATATATTCCACCAAGTTAAGAAAACATCATTCTTTGAAATGGGATTTTTTTGCGTGTCCAAACCATAACCAGTGAGGGGATCCCAAGAGGTGTGGAAACCGCTGCCCCAGACTCCCCGAAACAGGGACCTCTTCACCTTTTGTACAGGTGTGTGATGCAGCCACATTATGTTACCTGCAGGCGATGGTGGAATGTAATGCATGGGCACCGCTCCAGTGCTACTTATTATGGGTGTTTGGGGCGTGCAATGCTGAGCGCAGATCTCCCCTTCCTACGCCATGGTTTTTTGGCAGATTCACACTTTCCCAATTGCCTTTTTTTTAACAGTTGCTGCCGTTAACCTCCTCTTGTACTGCTCTGCAGACTATGCTGGTGCCGGAGTGAATGAAGATAAGGAGGTAATACCTGGGTTTCTGCCCCCGGTCCGCAGAGCCTGGATCGGGACACGCCACCTTCCCATACGTGGGACAGAGGAGAGCAGCAGGACCTAGAATCGGGATGCAATAGTTCAGGGGCGGCCAACTCCGGTCCTCAAGGGCCACCAATTCAATCAGTCCCTGCTTCGAACGGTTGGCTCAATCGTCCAGCGTAGCACAGGTGGCTCATCAGTGGCTCAGTCTTCGACGAAGACTGAGCCACTGATTGAGCCACCTGTGCTGAAGCAGGGATATCCTGAAAACCTGACCTGTTGGAGGCCCTTGAGCACTGGAGTTGGCCCCCGTTCGATAGCTGAATGTGTATTTACACTGTACTGAAGAGATTTGTGCAGCATAATGTGTTACACAGTACTTTCAAAACCTTTGCTAACATCCTTTTCCAATAAGACGTTTTTTCCGCCGTTCTTTATTGCGCTCTGGCGCTGCAGAGACATCTGACCTACATATTCTGTTAGTTTGGAGGTTCGGAGCAAAATAGTCTGGCCGGAAATAATGATTTGCTGCTTATTGATGTAATTCACAATATTAGAAGTGCTGAAGAGGATCTAAAACAAATAGCAGCAAATCATTTACAGTACAACAGTATTTTGCTTTCAAGTGGTTTCTCGAAAACGTTTTGGGCAGGTATCGCATATTAAACTCTTCACTGCTCACCTCGCCAGCACTAAAGGCGTTAAAATGTCAGTCAGAGGCTCCTAATCTCTGAAAAGACAGGAAGGAGGCCTGAGCACAGCAGGGATAGAGGGGGGGAAGGGGTTAAGATTCAGGGTGTCCACATGAGATTTACGAGGGGTTTGTTGTTAGCCCAGCAAAGCCTCTTCCTGCAGCCTCTTTCCCCTTAATTTATCTCTGTTTTAGAATCCCTTGTCCTATTTTGAATAATGAAGGTCCTGCTCCCAGCATCTGCTTCTCTTCTGGGATGACAGGGCCTGGGAAATGTATTATTTATTCTATATATTAATGCAGGGTATGCAGAGAGCGGGTTAGGAGACACTACAGGTACTGTGAACATGTCTCTCACACGGAGGTTCCTAACTTCATGCTCCGCGACAGTGCCATGTTCCAATTCCTAAATTGAACAACGACATTTCATGTATCTGATGTTGATAAACATTTACGGGTCATCAAAATCTCCCCAAAACAGGGCAAAAAAATAAATCAGCGCTAAATTTATCAAGAAATTTTAGACCGTTCAAAACAACGGTATTTGTTTTTTTTTTTAGAAATCCGATGCAATCTTTTTGCAATGAAGGAGGGGTTAACCCTGTACGTGCCAGTGTACAGTTGGGCAATAACAATATTAACAAAAATACGTTGACTGTTTTAATTCAATTGAAAAAAATGTCATCATAATAAATACTTTGAAAGGTACTTATTTCAGGCAGATATTACAAATGAAGTGTGTTTTCAAATAAATGACACTTTAGAAAAAAACAACCTTTCTTCCCCCTGAACATGATAGGGGTGGGGATGGGATTAGGAGGAAGGGGGAGATATAGGGGGGAGAGGAGGAGGAAGGGTGCCAAGATCCCATGTACATTGACAACTGACTTATTTGAAGTGGACGTCCTCTACACTGTATGGTACGTCACCAGAACTGTGCCTAAAATATTGTCTGACTCCCATCGCTGACTGTTATTAATATTGTTATAATAATAATCATCATTATTTTTTATTATTACAGTATTACAATCATACTGCGGGACACTGCTCATCGCTACGCCCGTGTATCATTTTATCCAGATCCTGCTCTCTGAGGTGTGACTGAGTTGCCAGGTATTTCACATTTGTGGTTAGGGCGTGCTGGGGGGTTCCTGGCCCAGTCATGCCCAGTTTCTGTTATCTGCTGCAGAAAGCTGAGAAGTTAGAGAGCGCACGGACAGCCGCTCCCCAGGAGCAGGGACTATTTTTTGGGTGGAGGTGCTGCACGTGCAAAATTAGGAGCATTCGTACATACATCCCCATGTTGTAAAACTGTATCATCCCAAAGGGGCTGAACTCCACCCACCCCTGCACCCCTGCTTCCACCCCCCCTGCACCCCAAGTTCCATCCCCCACTGTACCCCAAGTACCATCCCCACCTACACCCCAAGTTTCATCCCCCTCCCTGCACCCAGAGTTTCACCCCCCTCCCTGCACCCCAAGTTCCACCCCCCCTCCCCCCCCCCCCCGGACCCTGAGTTCCACCCCCCACACCAAGGGGCATTAACACTTCAACAGTGGCTGCAGCGAGATGATTTCCAGGTTTATCAAATATGTATCATTTTGTAATAAGCCTGAAGAACCCTTATTACAGTTTCTGTGCAGCAAGCTGTTACTGATATTCATTACAGAATGGGGGCCTCTTTTACTTTACAACACCTCTTTATCCTTTGAATTATTCTTACCATAGGTTGGCTGTCCCGTATTGATGCTGTAATAATCAGACTCCTACAAAGTACATAATAAGAGCAGTTAAGTGTATGTTAGTCACATCCAAACTCGTCTCCTACGTCAGCATGCTCAATGAATCCACATCGTTTTCTCGGCCTTATATAACCCAACGTCCACTGATTTAATTTCTATGCATGTAGATGCGTGAGGCTGAACAGATCTCCCTAATAACCCTTTCCCAGAATTTCAATGTTGGCACTCCAGCTTCGAAATATACAGGGGGTCTCCAGCCTGCAAAACTACATCAATAGCAGTGCAAAGAATTGCACACGATTTCGTAAAGGGAAAACTTCAGTTGCTTTGTAAAGTCACTCAAAATCCAGTCATAAAAACGGGTGATATGAACTAAAAAAAGAAAGCAATGCTTTTTATATTTATACGCCGGAATATCCAGCAACATGCTGCTCTGTGATCATATGTGTCACAAACGTTTCAATAGGTTAAGGGCATATTTACAAAAATGTGCTACGGGACCCCTTCCAAGCTGGGAGATATCTTGGGATCTATTTACTGAAGTCTGCACAAGTCGGGCAAAACCAGTGCAAAAAAACAGAGCTATATCCATAACAGAGCAGGAATCCCATTAAAAGTAACGGGAGTTTTTCCGGTGATGAATCTGGTGCAATCCTTTAGCGCAGACTTTGCCCCAGTTTGGCAGATGAAGAATTTGGTAAATAACGCCCCTAATGTCGGCAGTGGATATTCACAGTCGAGTGTAAATACACTCGAGTGCGAATAGCCAAGCAGCTATCTACACTAGAATGTCAATACGGGAGTGTTGTGTCCACCTTAAATGCCTTTATTCACTAAAAAGCAGCAGTAGGTATTATAGCTGATTGGTATTGCTGCTGCCCATGAGCCGAGTGAACCAGGGTTCAATTCTTGGCTCGGATGAATTTTTTTTTCATTTCATTTACACTCGAGTGAGAATATCCAAGCAGCTATTTACACTCGACTGTGAATATCCAAGCAGCTATTTACACTCGACTGTGAATATCCACTGCCCCTAATATCCCCAATCAATTGACAGGGCCATAAAGGGCCAAGTATCCTAAGCAGTGCTACTCCAGAAGACCCCACGTGTGCCAGACACCATGCTGCCTATGCACTGGGATGTTTACGTAGCAGTGACAGAAGGTGTCTCATGGCACAGCACGGTTTGCATGTCTATATATTCGCGTTACAGACAGCAGCGGCGGTGATGATGTGTCTACAGACCTTGGCGTGCTGCACGTCACTCTCTCTCTGGATCTTCTCTTGAAGCTTTTCATTGATCTTCAGCCGCAGAGTGCAGAGCACAGGTTCGATCGCTCCTGAGGTATTGGATATCAGCTTACGCACCATCTCCTCTGAGACACGCACATTCAGTTTGGAAAATACCTTCCTGTCAGTTAATGAGCAGAGAATCATTACCGGCATGGTTTATTAACCAAGGATTTATACTTATCATGCTGTTCCCCTGAGATTAGATCATGTGCAGGATACCTTCATTATTCATCTTTTTCTTACAAGGCACTGACACTGCACACAATGAATTATAACCTTGGTTAAACAAAGCAATACAAGGTAAATGACAAACACATGTAAATATGGTTATACAGACACAAATGGAAACAATGAAAAGAGCAAGGGCCCTATCCCTAAGAGCTTATAACCCTTTGAGTGCCCTGTGACTTTGGGGCAATGTCACAAGTGGCACCCTGGGGGTCCCCTGACATCATTGATGTTTTGCTTGTTCCTAGGGGAGCTCTCAGTGATCTCAGCGGGGAAGAGAAGGACCTCCTCTTGTTCCTGATGTTAAGGCAGATCGCAGTGACCACTACACTAGTGATCAAATGACCCAGACGCTGTAAGGTCCGCATCAGCACAGGTACTGCAAGTCTTCTGGCACATAAAGGGTTAAAGAAGCAATGACCCCGATTACATTTCTTTATGTCGGAACAAAGGGATTCAGCGGAGATGATCTGTGCTATGTTTTGATTACAGAAACCCCCACGTTCCTGTGATATTTACTTTTACATGTTCCAGGGTTTCTGGTCCCCTATGGAAAATCAGTATGGCCAATAGGAAGCCGCGATGTCATCACAACATAATGTCTTGGCTTGCTGGCAGCCATCTTTGACTTTGATTCAATTTTACCATCATCGTAAAAGTTATAATCTTTATTACTGAGCTCGAATAGTGAGGGTCAGTTACAGGGGACCCCCCGCTCATGTGATCACATGACATGATCGGCTCCGATGCAAGGAGGAGAAAGAGAGGTCCTACACCTCTTCCGTCGCAATCTCAGGTCACTGAGAGCAGAGGGTGCAATCTCCCCGAGAAACAAGCAGAACGTCAATGGCGGTGGGGCAATGTCATAAGGCCCCCAGGGTAACACTTCTTATGACATTGCCCCAAAGTCATAGACTACTCAAAGGGTTTGGTAATGCATTAGCAGTCGGACCTATCAATAGGATTACATGACAGTGCACATGGTATAAAGGTAAGAGCATAGATGCGAATAGACCAAGAGTGGGCAACTCCAGTGCTCAAGGGCTGCCAACAGGTCTGGTTTTAAGGATATACCTGCTTCAACACAGGTGGCTCAATCACTGGCTCAGTCAAAGACTGATTGAGCCACCTGTGCTGAAGCAGGGATATTCTGAAAACCTGACCTGTTAGTGGCCCTTGAGGACTGGAGTTGCCCACCCCTGGGAGAGACACTTCCTGCTTTACAGTCGTTTCATACGAACGTTACTTTACACTCCTTTAACAACGAAGATTCTGTAGCACATAACAAAACAAGACATGATTTAAACTGACATATCTCAATATATCTTTCCCGGTAAGGTTTTCTTCTGTAAAAGAAATAAGTGGTACACTTCAAACTCTTACAGGAAGAAGAGACAAGTACAGCCCTGTGCAGGCCCAGCAGAGCGTTTTCTGGTGATTCATTCATTATTTCTAACTTCATTTAAATATAATCCGTTCAGGGTTTTTTATTATTATAGTCCAGCAAATCTGCCTCTTTATAACCCATGTGTTTTCACCATGTAATCAGGTTATCGATGACCAACAACATTTCTTAATCACCCATCTCATTCCTTCCAATCCACTTCCGCTAGAAATGAGTTGGCGAGGACGAACATTATTCATGTAATCAATAAAGACAGGTATGGTTGTAAAAACTTCTCCCCTGGGCAGATGCTGTACTGCCTTACTCATGTGTATTAATATAAATGGATTAACATGAAGAGCGACTCGGCCTAGATTACTGGTCACTGGGGAGAGGATTCTGCATTCGTTATCTTTCCTAATGGCACTGGGTCATTAAATTCATGTTTTCTTTTCTCTGCCTGTACCAAGACTTTTTTGCTGTAATATTAACGCGTTTTCATATGATTAACTCCTTAGTTGCTGGGCATTTGTCCTATAAAATAGCAAAATAAAAGAGTGAATGGTTCATTGAGGGGCTTTGAAAGAAGCATTCGTTTTCAGAGAGGAAAAAACAACAAATACGCCATAAACACAAAACACGTTTCTAGACTTTGCTTCCTTGAGAGATCTGCTATTGTGTTTGTTTGTGGGGGGTGAGAGGGGGGGATTGTGTGTGGGATTGAGAGGAGGGGGTGTAAGGGAGAAAGGGGGGTGTAAGAGAGGGAGAGAGAGATGGAGGAGAGAGAGATGGAGGAGGGAGGGATAGAGGAGAGAGAGAGAGAGATGGAGGAGGGAGAGATGGAGGAGGGAGGGAGAGATGGAGGAGGGAGGGAGAGATGGAGGAGGGAGTGTAAAACAAGGAGGGGAGAGAGGTGGGGAAGTAAGATTGCATACCGGATTTCGGTATCCTGTATTATAAAAACCTAAATGTGGCATTACCGGTTCAGAGTTGCCCAGTTGCTAAGTTTCTGCTGGGTTGAGTTTGCTGGAATGTAATTGTGCATTTCCACCATCCTGGGAAGGAAATGCTTCACCACCTCTGCAACCATCACTTACAGGGAGACAAAAACAAGAAGAGCAGATCAGTAATCACAACCCGTGGAGCATACAGTATATTGGAGCAGGAGAAAGTGGACGTTCTTGTTCTCAGGAATTATTGTTGGTTGTGGTGTGATGACGGATGCTTCACAACTCTGTTTGTACGTATGTGTATGAACACAGCTCATTACATAACGAACATTAAAATACAGGGCGTTATATTACAATACAGACTAATTCACCAAGTATAAAAGTCATGTTGGGAGACTGACAGAGAAAGATGGAGTAAGTAACTTCAGTGGTCTGTTGGGACTTGCCAAAACAGGCGTGTGTGTGTGTGTGTGTGTGTGATATATATATCCATCCGTATATACAACTCCCCTCTCCCCCCGGAATATACAGCCCTCCCCCGGTATATATAGACCCCCACTCCCCACCACCCGGGAAATACAGCCCCCCTCTCCCCCCGGTATATATAGACCCCCCTGCACCTCCACCCTGCGTGCAGGCAGCACCCTCTGCTATTCCTGCATGACCCCACACACACAGCTCTGACACTGTATCCTAATCCTGCAGCCCGGATCTCACGGGTGTGACTGTGGGATGTTACTATGTGGCAGCACATATATGACAGCTCTGTGCCGTCTCCTGCTCACCCAGGGCTGGGGACGAAGCACTGCGGACACCCTGGCTCCGTAGTCATACACAGTACTGCTGTTACTGTCGCGACAGGTTCCTCTCTTCATCCTCAGGTGCTCGTGTTTATACACAGCGTGCGCCCCCTCTTCCCCGCTCCCCGATAGTGGCTCGATCAAGTACATCTGTCCATGCAACTGCAGGAAGCCGCTGGAAAGAAACGTGCGCTCATTAACCCTTTCCCAGCTATGGGCCTTGACCTCTGGTAGTAAAAGGGTTAAAGGTACCGCAGAACAAGTGTATATGTTCACAGTTTCCGTGCTGTGCTGATCTATCCACTGCAGGTTCTGGTTCTTTTTAATGTACCAGCAAGAGAATCATAATACATGTATATAGTGTGTGCAGAGCTTTCCAAACCTCACAAGTCTCCTATTCACTATGTACAGAACGTTCCAAACCTCACAGGTCTCTTCTTCACATGTACAGAATGTTCCAAACCTCACAGGTCTCTTCTTCACATGTACAGAGCTTTCCAAACCTCACAGGTCTCTTCTTCACATTACAGAGCTTTCCATACCTCACAGGTCTCTTCTTCACATGTACAGAGCTTTCCAAACCTCACAGGTCTCTTCTTCACATGCACAGAGTTTCCCAACCTCGCAGGTCTCTTCTTCACATGCACAGAGTTTCCCAACCTCGCAGGTCTCTTCTTCACATGCACAGAGTTTCCCAACCTCACAGGTCTCTTCTTCATGGGAACAGAGCTGTCCAAACTTCATAGATCATTTCTGATACTACTGATAAGAAATAGACTTGTGAGATTTGGAAATCTCTGTACACACGAAGAAGAGACCTGTGAGGTTGGGAAAGCTCTGTACAGGTGAAGAAGAGACCTGTGAGGTTGGGAAAGCTCTGTACAGGTGAAGAAGAGACCTGTGAGGTTTAGAAAGTTCTATACACACTAAACCGATGAAGAATCCCTTGTTGGTCCTTTAAAAATATCATCCAACTTTTCTTTATATTCTGATATCTATTCAATAGTTTTCTGGTGGTTAAAAAAATATAGGTTCGCTCCTACAGTCTGTGGGGAAGTATGTGTACAGCTATATATAGACATTAGTATCTATATCTGCATATCTTTGCACATCTATCTCTCGGAAGGGCTGGGCAGCGGGAGGGGCAGGGTTACCGCCTCGGGCCAGGAAATGATCTGCATGATAAATTACCTCCGTTACACTCATTTCCTGGATGTCGTTATGAAGTTCCCAATATGAGAGCTAATAACTAGAAGAGAGGAAGTCCCTTCTGCTCAGTATAACTGAATGGCACACTCCCCACGGGCACCTCCCTCTCTGCGGGCAGTGAGTCTGTGCTCTGTGAGTACGGGCACCTCCCTCTGCGGGGCACTGAGTCTGTGCTCTGTGAGTACTCACACCTCCCTCTGCGGGCACTGAGTCTGTGCTCTGTGAGTACTCACACCTCCCTCTGCGGGCACTGAGTCTGTGCTCTGTGAGTACTCACACCTCCCTCTGCGGGGCACTGAGTCTGTGCTCTGCGAGTACTCACACCTCCCTCTGCGGGCACTGAGTCTGTGCTCTGTGAGTATGGGCACCTCCATCTGTGGGCACTGAGTCTGTGCTCTGTGAGTACGGGCACCTCCCTCTGCGGGCACTGAGTCTGTGCTCTGTGAGTACGGGCACCTCCCTCTGCGGGCACTGAGTCTGTGCTCTGTGAGTACTCACACCTCCCTCTGCGGGCACTCAGTCTGTGCTCTGTGAGTACTCACACCTCCCTCTGCGGGCACTGAGTCTGTGCTCTGTGAGTACTCACACCTCCCTCTGTGGGCACTGAGTCTGTGCTCTGTGAGTACTCACACCTCCCTCTGCGGGCACCGAGTCTGTGCTCTGTGAGTACTCACACCTCCATCTGCAGGCGCTGAGTCTGTGCTCTGTGAGTACTCACACCTCCCTCTGTGGCGCTGAGTCTGTGCTCTGTGAGTACGGGCACCTCCCTCTGCGGGCACTCAGTCTGTGCTCTGTGAGTACTCACACCTCCCTCTGCACTCCTCAAGACCCTCCAACAGGTCAGGTTTTCAGGATGCCCCTGCTCCAGCACAGGTGGTTCACTCATCGACTAATTTAGTTTTCGACTGAGCCACTGATTGAGCCACCTGTACTGAAGCAGAGATATCCTGAAAACCTGACCTGTTGATGACTGGAGATGACCCCCCTGCTTATACTAGTTTTCACATCTGCTAATTTCCCGTTTGTGCAGCGAGACGTAAAATAGCGATCCTGTCCAATGGAAACGGATCTTTTTTAACAGTACTGGTCCCCAGAGCTGATAATGGTGCTGTTCAGACCCGAGGACGCCCTGTTAAAATACAATGAAAAAAACCCCCATAAAAAACAATTAAAAACAAAGATGCAAACGGCTGGGATTGCAGTTTCAAGTTTCTTTTTAAGACGTCTCCTCTCATGTTTTACATTAACGGACATAAAAGCAGCAAAGAAACGACAGTGTGTCCGACTGTCTTCCACAGTTCCCCAAACCTGCCCCATCCAAACTATGGTCACGTCATACGGTTACGCTGCAGAGAAGCATTATGGGTAGTGACACGCAAAGAAGCGGCCATTTTATGCGTCTGATACATTTTCACATGCTTTGGCCCCGTGCGTTACACTGATTGTACAGCTAAGCCTGGGACAAGGAAGTACAGAATCACAGGACTCAATCAAACCAATTTCTCCAAGGGAAATAATGGTTTTAATTCTACGTATATAATAAAAACTGCAAGGAGGCATTGTAACCAATAAAAACATGGCGCTGACTAATTTTTAGGGTACTTTGTTTTTCTGTTACCGAAAACTATTTTGGACGGGATTGCAGATCCAGTCTTTATACAGAGGGAGGACAGAAGCGACACAGCATTGAATGGTGCGCAAGACGTATTATTCCTCAGAAACCATATTAGATTGCAAGCTCTTTGGTCAGAGATAAAATGGAAAATAAATATCTTAATATTTTGCATTCCTATCACGAGTGTCCTCCGCGGGAGTGTCGCCCCGGTTTGAGTGTCCTCCGCGGGAGTGTTGCCCCGGTGGGAGTGTCCTCCGCGGGAGTGTCGCCCCGGTGGGAGTGTCGCCCCGGTTTGAGTGTCACCCCGTTCGTCCGCTTCCAAATGATCAGAGGATTTCACATGGACAAAATGATCCTTCCAGTAAGTGTAAAACGCGTCGGAGTCAGAGAGAAAGGGTTCTTACCTTATTCCGTTACACGTGCTGATACTGGCTGCTGACGCGCTGTCACCTTCCAAGTGCCCGTGATAGAAGCAATGATCCTGGCAGAGGGTGAGACGCCCAGCACGTTAAAACAGCCTCGCCCCAAAGTGTGTACCCATTAACCACATCCCGTTAAAGGTATAGTGTGCTATATACATACACCAAATCTATCGGTGTCCCTATGTCACACTGTGTCACTATGCACAGGCCGTAGGAACACAGTGTCTCACTGGGTCTCTGCAGTGCAAAGGAAAGACGTAATGGTCCATTGGCCCTTCTGTCTGTGTCTCCCTATGGTGGAAGGAACAGACACAATGCTCCTTCTGTCTGTGTTGCTCCTCAGTGAAAGGGTCAAGGAACCAGATCCCACTCACTGACCACAGATACCGATCCATGTCTGGCCATCCCACCTCAGTCAGATACATAAACCCACCAATCTGTGTCAAACGGTGGTGGGATGGCCAGACCTCATGGTTCTGTGGTCAGTGAGTGAGATCTGCTTCCCTGCAGTCTGTGGCCCTTTGTAGCACAGGGTGAGTACAGAGAGCACTGTGCAGAACGGACGGGAGAGACACGACATCCTTTATTGACAAATAAATACTACACTTATACTGCTGAGCCATGTGCTGGGAGCTCAGCGCCAAGCGGGTGTCTTCCAGCCGTACAGGAGACAGACAGGAGAGGCATCACCCTACACACAGCCTCTGCACTGCACCTCCTGCTCTGAATTGCAAGGCAGGGGGGGGGGGCAGGTGGGGGGGGGGCTGGCTTCGCCTCTTTGCTGCCAGAGTGGCTCTTGTTGCAGAAAAGTGGGAAACTAATACAATGCCCAAGTAGAAGGGTTACCCGTATTCTGCATGAAGGGGGGTCATTGGAATAAAGACAGAGCTCGCCCCGATTAGTGGGGTACACCTCAGGCTACTCAGGACTCGCTGCACCTGTCAGATTCTGTGCCAGCATTGTATATACACAGACATTATTGTGATTGTGTATTATTGTTATACTGTACGCATGCTCTATTAGCAGCACAGTGGCCTTCATGGTGAGTAAAGGCCCCACAGGTGTGTACATAACAGGGACACTTACCTGCACGTCCGAGGCTTCCGTCACCTCTGTCCCGTTCTCCAGATAATATGCCATTGTGTAATGTTTGCTCAGCAGTCCCCTGACAAAGCAGAGGTTACAGTTAGACCCAGATAATAACAGTGTATCGTCCGAGGACAATAACATCATGTTAACTTGTGTTTTCTGCTTCAGTAAAGAGACTGGCGGTAATTAGAACGGATGTCAGTAATGATGACATGCAAATTAGATTCAAATGAGGTGTTATATTAACACTGTATATCCACTGAAGTCCGTTAAGGTTCATGCTGGGAATTAATGGAACGTTATTCAGATATACCTAAACCTGGCATTACCCCCGTCTCTCTATCCCATGAAATAGGGCTTTTGCGAGGTCTGGGTAAGTGTCACGCCACAATTAGGCAGAATTTAAATGACATAGGGTAACGTTATTTTCCACTCTGCTTCAGCAAAAGCCCTATTTCAGGCCCTGCATAGAAGAAACCCTAAAATTGACATAACGTCCCATTATTGGAAGGTTTTAATACATGAAGATAAGCTTCTGCTAATGAGATGTAGTATGGCCGTTGTTTTGCATATAATTAGCAGTGGGGATACCGTGCTTAATCAGGGAACAGAATGTCCATTCCGGATTTAAGGGGCTTTGTGCATCTAACCCAAAATATCCCACACGCAGAGCCACGCATGTCCCACACGCAGAGCCACGCATGTCCCACACGCAGAGCCACGCATGTCCCACACGCAGAGCCACGCATGTCCCACACGCAGAGCCACGCATGTCATTCACACAGAGCGAAGCGCAGCCCACACGCAGAGCCACGCATGTCCCACACACAGAGCACCGTGCCTCCCACACGCAGAGCCACGCATGTCCCACACACAGAGCAAAGCACAGCCCACACGCAGAGCCACGCATGTCCTTCACACAGAGCGAAGCGCAGCCCACACGCAGAGCCACGCATGTCCCACACGCAGAGCCACGCATGTCCTTCACACAGAGCGAAGCGCAGCGCAGCCCACAAGCCGAGGCCACGCATCGTCCTTCACACAACAGAGCGAAGCGCAGTACCACACGCAGAGCACAAGCATGTAAACATGCAGAGCCATCATGTCCTTCACACAGAGCGACAGCGCCAGCCCACGCAGAGCCACGCATAGTCCTACAAACCAGAGCGAAGCGCCAGCCCACCAACACAGAGCCACGCATGTCCCACATGCAGAGCCACGCATGTCCACACGCAGAGCACGCATGCCTTCACACAGAGCGAAGTGCAGCCACACGCAGAGCCACGCATGTCGACGTCACACGAGCGAGCTCAGCCCACACGTCAGAGCCACGAATGCGCCCACAGCAGAGCCACGCGGTCCTTCAACAGAGCGAAGTGCAGAACCACGCTGAGCCAGCATTGTCCCACACAGAGAGCCAAAGCGGCAAGCCCACACGCAGAGCCACGCATGTCCCAAACACAGAGTTGGAAGCGCAGCCCACACGGGCAGAGCCACGCATGTCACACACACAGAGTGAAGCGAAGCCCAACGCTAGAGCCACACATGTCTCAAACAGAGCGAAGCAAAGACACACGCTGCAGAGCCACGAATGTCCCACCGCAGAGCACAGGCCGCACACACACAGAGTGATGCGCAGCACTACCGCAGAGTGCTGCGCAGCCCGCACACGAGCGCTGCGTGTCCCTCATGCGAGCCATGCGCGGCCCCCACGCAGAGAACCGGGCCTCTCACACGCAGAGCACCGCGCCTATCACACCCAGAGGTTGCGCGCAGCAGCTCAACGCGAGAGGAAGCAAATCAAATGCAGAGCCATGCACGTCCACCCACCACACTACCAACAGAGAAACGCACATCCAAACGCAGAGCGACTGCGTCTGCAACATACAAAGACTATACAATGACAAGTCCCACAGCCAGAGGAAAGGTAAAAGTGGAAATCATATGAGATTAACAGGATTAATTATCTATGGAAGAGAGCGTCATGAATAACCTTTCAATTAGGAAAAAAACAAAAAAAAAAGTGAGTTCTGTTAACCTCTTAACTGCGAGGTTCTTGACGGAGAGAGGAAGCGACAGGGGAAGCAGAGTTCAAGAGGAAGCAGTGGTGGCACGTGGGGAAACATGTCACAGTAAGGTTACAATGGGAACAGTTCTGGCAGATAAGGAGGTTCGGGCCCCCACCCAGCTAACCCTACACAACGCCGGCTCCTCCCCCAGCCCCAGATTGCAAGGACATGTGTCACGAAGGGAAGTTCAATGCTTCACGGGTATTATCTGCGCTGGAGGATATTCCACTCACCCACGACCCCCGGAGGATATTCCACTCAAACACACCCAGGAGGCTATCCACTCACCCACTTACCCACGGGGCTATGGCCCGCACCAATACCCCAGGAGGCTATTCCACTCACCCACTACCAGGAGGCTATTCCATTAACCATACCCCAGGAGGTATTCCACCTCACCCACTACCCAGGAGGCTATTCCATCACCACTAAACAGGAGCTATTCCATCACCCCACTACCCCAGGAGCATTCCACTCACCCACTACCCCGGGAGGCTATTCCACTCACCCACCCCACACGCAGAGCCACGCATGTCCTTCACACAGAGCGAAGCGCAGCCCACACACAGAGCCACGCATGTCCCACATGCAGAGCCACGCATGTCCCACACGCAGAGCCACGCATGTCCTTCACACAGAGCGAAGTGCAGCCCACACGCAGAGCCACGCATGTCGACGTCACACGAGCGAGCTCAGCCCACACGTCAGAGCCACGAATGCGCCCACAGCAGAGCCACGCGGTCCTTCAACAGAGCGAAGTGCAGAACCACGCTGAGCCAGCATTGTCCCACACAGAGAGCCAAAGCGGCAAGCCCACACGCTGAGCCACGCATGTCCCACACACAGAGTGAAGCGCAGCCCACACGCAGAGCCACGCATGTCCCACACACAGAGTGAAGCGCAGCCCACACGCAGAGCCACACATGTCCTTCACACAGAGCGAAGCACAGCCCACACGCAGAGCCACGCATGTCCCACACGCAGAGCACCGTGCCTCCCACACACAGAGTGCTGCGCAGCCCACACGCAGAGTGCTGCGCAGCCCGCACACAGAGCGTTGCGTGTCCCTCATGCAGAGCCATGCGTCTCCCTCACGCAGAGCACCGCGCCTCTCACACGCAGAGCACCGCGCCTCTCACACCCAGAGTGCCGCGCAGCTCACACGCAGAGCGAAGCACATCCCACATGCAGAGCCATGCACGTCCCACATACAGAGCCACGCACATCCCACACGCAGAGCGACCTGCGTCTGCAACATACAAAGCTATACAATGACACGTCCCACCAGCAGAGGAAAGGTTAAAAGTGGAAACATACTGAATAATCAGTGATTAATTATCTCTGGCAGAGAGCGTCATTAATAACCTCATTAGGAACAAGTGAGTGTCTGTTAACCTCTTCACTGCTAGTGTCTCTGAAGGAGAGAGGAAGCAGAAGTGGAAGCAGAGTTCCAGAGGAAGAAGTGGTGCACGTGGAAACATTGTCACAGTAAGGTTACAATGGAACAGTTCCTGGCAGATAAGGCGGTCTGGGCCCACCCAGCTAACCCTACACAACGCCGGCTCCCTCCCCCCAGCCCCAGCATTGCAAGGCCATGTGTCACTGGCAGGGAAGTTCAATCTTCATGTGTTTATTCCTCTGCGCTGGGAGGCTATTCCACTCACCCACTACCCCAGGAGGCTATTCCACTCAC